>JAVGVS010000014.1:3140172-3184817 GCA_032718565.1 Distichodus sexfasciatus
GCACGTATTGCTAACTTCTACTCACACACTAGAATAAGCCTAAAAACAAATGTATTGTCTTTTTTTAATTTATCCGATTACTCGATTAATCGATAAGAAAATCGATAGAATACTCGATTACAAAAAGAATCGATAGTTACAGCTCTAGTTTGGACGTGTTACAGTTTAAGTAATAATCCCATACGCCTGTATCCATCTGGTCAAAATGCAGCTCTTATGATTTTAAATGGTCTGTGTTTATGTCATGGTGTTTCTGGCTGTAAACAAAGAGTTTGGTTGTCATTTCCAGAGGAGACTGAGGTGTTCAGAGTGAAGAAGTCCAATCACAGTAAGAAGATTGTAAAACAATTGAAAAAGGAGTACAGAGAGGAGAAGACCAGCCATGCTGTGCAGGAGACAAGCTCACATCTGGATGGTATGTTAAAGTTATATAATACTTGTTCAGATGAAGTTCCTTCTATGAATGGGGTTGGTCTCGTGGTAGGATACTCGGACAAAGTATGGACAAAACGGTGAATGGGGTTATTCTACTCCCAACACTACCACCATTCAGACCCTGAGCAAGGCCCTTAATGCCAGGTTGATCCTGGAAGACTGTCCCTGTAATTGGGACCTTTGTCGCTCTGAATTAAGTCTCTTATAAATTGATATTACTGTAACTTTGTGTATTTATATAACCATGTAGTGCTGCATGATATATTCAGGTGTGCCAGTTTTGTCTGGGGTGGCTATTAAGGAGGAGACTCTGGACAGCAGAGGCAGCAGTGAGCAAGGAGAGGGAGAAATGGAGGTGGACAGTAACGATGAACAGGAAACTGAGAACGAAGCCAAGTCGAGTGGCGGAGGAAGCTTCTCTCAGGCTCTGTCCAATCTCAACACCCTGAGACCAGGTGGATTTTCAGGACCAGTTATCATTGAACCAGAAATTAGATGTTATTTGTTGTTTTAAGTGTCTGACCTTTTTGCTTTCCTCCAGGTGAGATCCCAGATGCAGCCTTCATTCACGCTGCTCGTAAACGACGTCAAATGGCCCGTGAGCTAGGAGGTGACACCCCACTGGTGGAGACGGAAGTCCAGAATAAACGGCTGATCCACGAGGATGAACATGGTGGCAGTGATGATGAAGATGAAAAGAGGATCGTTTTCAGTGGCGTCAAGCAGAAGAGCCAGCGGCAGAAAATAGCGGAGGAGATAGGTGTGTTTCTTTCTTGTGTGTACGGTTTGTTGGATCATATAAAATTAATAGTAACGCAGAAATCAGTGAATGTTGATGTGATACTTTAGGTATTGAGGGAAGTGACGATGAAGCTCTTGATGCCGAAGGCCATGACGAGGAAGTCAGTCGGTGGGAGCAGGAACAGATCAGGAAGGGTATCAGCATCCCACAGGTGACCTTTCTGTGCTTTTCTTCTATTAAATATGGCACTTAGGCCAAAGAAAGGGGTGTAAATTGTAAGTTAATAGAAGTAGACTTCTTTTTCAATATAAAGTGAGGCTATAATATGTATGACGTTTGATTGAATTTTAATCACCTCTATTGGCTTGTTGATCATTTAACCATGAGTCATTTGTCAGTGTAGACTTATGAGTTGTTACACCCCTTCCAAAGAAGCTAATTGCCTAATGTTATATAATTAGAAAAGTTATTAAATTTTACAGGCAAGATATTTCGGGCTCTCTTTTTCCTCAGATTTTGTTCTATGAAGTGTATAATAAACCCCTTTTGTGAAAACCTGTTTTCTTTTAGGTCCAAACAAGTCAACCAGAGGACCCAAATATGTACTACCAAGGTGGTTATGAAGCCCAGCCCTACGGAGTGTCCTACAGCATGCCTTTTGGATATTCAGCTGTGGTGGCAAGCACCACTAAACCTATAAAAACAGAGAGTGTGGTGCCCTACCCCATTCCCAGCACCAGCCTTGCCCCCATTACTACAGCACTGGTAAAGAAACGGCTCACGGACAGGTAGGCCCAGAGTGGCGTGCTCTTACCCATCTCTACCTCCCAACATTTTCCCCCATGTGAAAGAAGGCCAAACACTATCCATCTGTGGGGCGGCAAACATGATGCTTTTCAAAACCTGTTAATGCGTCATTTTCAATCTGATACGGTTTGTTTAATGCACCACAGTCATTCAGTCTCTGATTTGTAGAGCCATGTGCTTGCTGAAGGTACAGTTAATTTTGATTGTGACATGTTGCTTCAGGAATGGTTTTCGTCTTACCCATGACTTGTTTTGGAGAGACTGGGATTGGTTCCAGCTCTGCAGGAGATCTGAATCATGTTAGCGATAATATATTTTTAGGGGTTTTTTTTAACCTCTGTTCCAGATCTAATTGATTGAAGTAGCTTAAGTGAAAACCTTAGGTCAAGGTGCTCAAATCTGCTTCAGGACTTTTGTCATCCTGTATAGTTAGTACAAACTCTTCTTCACTCAAGTTTTTAACATTTAAAGCATAAAACTTGAGTCTTAAGTTAGCATTTATATTTAAAAAAATCTCTGTGTTAGAGCTACAGAAGACAGGTAACAAAATACGGACGTGGGCAGAAGGACCGGCTACAGATTCAGGCACACAATTTGTGGTGCTTTGGCCTGCATGTGTGTGTGCTGATGTGAATCTCCTGTGTACCAGGCTGAGCTCCATGCGCCAAGGCCGTGATGCCAGCGCCCGGCGCTACGAGCAGATCCAGGAGGAGCTGAAAGCCTCCAACAGCAGCATCCTGCAGCTGGAGGACTCCTCGCAGCTCACTGCTGAGCAGTACAAATTCTTGCAAGAAATGCGAGGGTATGTTCGAGACTTGCTTGAGTGTTTCAGTGAAAAGGTAAGGACAAACAAAACAGATTCTCTGCTTTCCCCCGTGTCGGCTTGATTGCTGATCTGTGACTTGAGCTTAATGTGTGTGTGTGTGTGTGTATGTGTATCATATTAGTTCTAATTTACTTGGTTGGGTTAAAGAATGAATGAACAAAGTGTTAAATGTCTAATCTCTTTTGTGTAGATTGGAGGGTTGTGTTAATTTTTTTCACAATAAGTTATTGGATATTATCTATTTGGGCTGGATAATGTGATGGGATAGTTTTTTTTAATGAAAGCATGCATATTTTGTGATTTTAAAATAAAGGGCTGGAGTCACATGATAACACGTGGTAGTGTGTTTTAAGGCAACAGAATTCTTTTTCTTTTTGAAGTATCAACAGAATTTAAAAAATAATCATCATGAGCAAGATTATTTACATTTATAGCATTTAGCAGATGCTCTTATGTAGAGCAACTTTTATTTCCTAATTTCAGGGACAGTCTCCCAGAGAGAAACTTGGGGTTAATGGTCTTGCTCAGGAACCCAATGAAGGTAATGCCAGAGGTAGGACTTGATCCCACAGCCTCTTTGTCCAGAGGCGAGTGTCCTAACCACTAGGCAACCACCCCAAAGAGAGAGGTCTGATTGTCAATTAGACCTTCCAAATGTCTGTTTTGATCAATTTTCAAATAATTGCCCAGCTCTGTTATCTTTAAATAATAAATCCAAGAATGCTGCTTATACTGGGAAATAGAGAAATTATTACTATAGAAATTAATTGGTGCTGGCACCATGACTTAAACTAGGGCCCTATGATTTCCGCGATGCGGAAAACGCGGATGGAATCGCGGAATTCAACAAATAAAATGGAATCCGTTGTTAAACGCGGAATGTCGTATAATTTGCTGATATCGGTGTGTGGGCAATGGTTTCTAATCAGTTTTGGCCGCTGCAGCCCCCTGTACGTGTTACCTGTTGAGGCGGGACTCAGCTTTCCTCACACAAACGCACAGACACACAGGGGGAAACGTCAACGGTCAGTTATGGCGAAGAGGCTCACTGAAACACCAAAGTCCTCAAAACAATTACGGAATTCGAGTGTTAGTGCTAAGTTTAGAGCAGAACAATACCCAAACGATTTTTATGAATCGGGAGAACAACTCTTTTGTAAGTTTTTCCAGCACACGATAGACTGCACCCGCAAGAACACGTGACGACCACTTACAGCCAAAAACTCACATCAGAAACGTTTCGTCTTGCATGAAAAAATGAATTTTTTGTTGTTTCTTTTGTTTCTGTTTTACCAAAGCAGAAAATGTTCTGCTGAACCCCAGCACTTTGTTGAAGTTGAATAAGTCATTTAATGTGAATTTTTTTTTCTATTGAATTGTTCTTTTTTTTCCCCCCATCTACTCCATAATTAGACACTTTTTAGGTGAATAAATATGATTATAACATAAAACACGGAATTCATAAGAATAAAAATGGAAAAAGTTCAGGAAAAAATTAAACGGAATTTAGGAAAAAAACATAGTGGATTTCATAGGGCCCTAACTTAAACTTCTGTTTGCTGTAACAGGTTCATACTGTGTGAGCTGCTTTTCCCTCAGCACTGCTCCCGGTAACACCTTTTTAACCACACATTTAATTCCAGGTTTTTCAGAACTCCTCAGGACACGTTTTGGTGTCTTGGTGCCTCTGCTTTGGCACACAACCAGCAATCATGACTTAAAAATGACTCTTGCTCTAGTTTTGATTGTTAATTAAATGAGTCTCTGCTGTCCTCCTTGTGCACCAGCAGAAGGCACCCAGACACCAGAGCCTCTCTGGCACACACACTGTTGTGCGCTTTCTCTCGCTCTGCCACTATTAATGCGAGTGCAGCCGTCACAGAACCCATCATATCTTTCAGGTGCCTGCCATTCTGGAGCTGGAGGCTGCCATGCACCAGTTACTAAGGCAACGGGCGGCGCGGCGTGTCCAGAGAAGACAGGATGATATTAAAGATGAATCGGCGGAGTTTTCAAGCCTTTCAAGTCAGTCCATCTTGAAGGTTTTTATAATTTATTTGAATGGCCTCATATTTTTTTTCTTTCTCACCCCCCTACCGATAGCGCTCGCACCTCGTTCCGCCGTTCCGTTGCTCTTAGCTGTCTGCCACGGCTAAAGATGTGCAACATTTAGAATGGTGGAACGCTTTATTCAGACACCCTATACTGCTTAGTAATAAGCAGAGACACTTGATTTACTCCTTACTTGTGTGTGTGTGTGTGTGTGTGTGTGTGTGTGTGTGTGTGTGTGTGTGTGTGTGTGTGTAAGAGAGAGAGAATGTACAATTAAAATTTATGGAGTTCTCTTCTGAGAATTCACTCTACAAGTGTGACTATCACATCTGAGTCATTGCTAAGGTGCAACGTCAGTAAGTATGAGTCTGACTGTGGGTTTCCTACATGAAACAGCATTTCATTCCATTACAATAATCTTCAAAATTTCATTCAGATCTATAAATATTGTTAGCATGAGTAGAAGTTATTTTGTCTGTGCATATAGGCAGTGTAAAGTATAGTAGTCAGGGCTGGAATGCCAGCTTGAACTTGGAGGTTAATCTGATCTCTATCTGTTGCAGGTAAAGCTGTCATGGCCCCTAATCTGGACTCCTTTGGCCGAGACCGTGCCGCATATCAGGAACTCAGCAGGCAGAGGAGGGTAGCGGAGCGAGAGGCCAGGAGGTATAACGCACCAAATGTTTAACAGACACTTAGTTTTCATAGCACAAGTTTTGGGTTTAAATTTGACAATGCTTTGACCAGAGCACGGCGGAGGCAAGCTCGAGAACAGAGCGGGAAGAGAGCTGAACACAAGGAGGGGCTGTCCAGTGACGATGAGGAGACGTCCACTGACATAACCAGCTTCAACCTAGAGAAAGGTGATCGTCTTTTAGTGATTTCTCTTAGTAGACTTACTGGCGTATCGAGTGTGGCACATTTATTTATCTGTAATGTTGTAGAAACAAATCGGAAATGTCTGCATTTTATTTTTGTGATGAATCTGAGCCACATTAAGTTCCCCTATGTCAAAATAATATCAAAATTATAACTTGTGACCAATGCATTTTTGTGCTTTGCTAACTTTATATTCTTTCCTTTCCACGTCAGACCGCATTTTAAAAGAGTCAAAGAAGGTGTTTGAGGACGTCATAGAGGATTTCCATTCCTTAGACTGCATGAAGTCTCGGTTTGAAGTGTGGAGGCAGCTCTACTTCACTTGCTATAAAGACGCTTACATTGGGCTGTGTCTACCTAAACTCTTCAACCCACTGATCCGGCTGCAACTCATCCCCTGGTCTCCTTTGGAGGTATACTTCTAATACTTATAGGAAATATTTTCAGCAGTTGGACCTTTTATTTTCCATTCTTTTCTATGGTACAGTATATGCTTCATGCACGCCATTGTTCTCCATTGCACAAGGGTCGGCTCTGTAATGGTGCTTCTGATGTGGTTGCCTTGTGACAGGCTGATCAAAAGCTTGTAGCTTTGTTAGCAATATTCCATTACAGATTTTCTTTTATGACCACACTCACTAGTTCCTGTTTGATATGGTTTTCTTCCCAGATGGAAAGTAATACAAAGTCTCTGTTCCAAAATTGACGCTTCCAGGTTTAATTTGTCCTGGTTTGTGGTCTGACATACTTTGAATGAATATTCAAATGAATAATTTGAAGGCACTCCTAGAATGAATGTAAATGTGTATTTCTGATAGATATTTAGTTCCAACTAATTCTGTTTTACTCAAGCGAAGGTTGCTTTTCTTTATGTTCCCTCTATAAAGCAAGTGACAATATCTCACTGCACAGATCTGAACTGAATGTTCTGTCTTGCAGGACGACTGCCCAAACTTTGAGTACATGCTGTGGTTTGAATCTCTGCTCTTCTATGGCTGCGAGGATCAGAACAACTCAGACCAGGATGACGTTGACACAGGCCTGCTGCCCGCGATCATCGAAAGGGTTGTTCTCCCTAAACTCGCAGGTCAGTCCATTTCATCCAGGTTGACGTTTTTTCCCTCAGTCAGTCGTTTATAGCATTTGAGTTCTTGTATTACATTTTGATTTAATTGCACATAAACAACTTTATATAAAGTTGGGTGGTGTAGAAGTGCTCTTAAGTTGTGCTTTGCAAACAAAATTAGTCAAGTGCCTTCCCAGATTTTGTGCAAGAAATACAAATCTATTGACTGCTTCTGCCTTAAAGATGCTCAACAGGAGAGGGGGTTTTAATCACAGTGAGCATTGCATTTGTGCCCACATTAGGATTCTGCTGCAATGCATTTACAAGTCATCACTTAATATATTGTTCAGACCTAACAAATGCAATACACCCTAATGTGGCAGTTATATGATAGTATACATTTGAGCAAGCTTAGTAAGTGAAACTGTTTCTAGGTGTACTTTGCTGATTTTTGTTTTTTTTTTTTTTCCCCTCTGATGTTTCTTTAGTTCTGGCTGACCAGGTGTGGGACCCGCTGTCCAGCAGTGAGACTCGCAAGCTGGTGGCCTTCATGAGGCGGCTGATAAAAGGCTACCCCACTGTGCTGCACGGGGACAACCGCAACACACAGGTAAAGAACCATTGTGTAATATTCGACACACTAGAAGTAGAGAGCAGTATTATTGGTAATAACGTTTTGTTGTGAGCTTTGTAAACAGTAAGAGTAACAATTTTCTCTGGAAATATTTTGTACTAGAAAGTCTAAAAATGTACTCTGCAGATCTGTGTTGTTCCAAAAAGTTATTTGGCTACAGCCTTAAGTAAACAGTTATTACCTCCATGTTCATAATTTTGATCCATTTATGTAGTGCTGTGACTTGGTCATTTTAGCTTGTAAAGTAAATGTGAAAATGAATGCGACACCATTTGCCCTGTGTCCCAAAGTATTTTTAGTGTTGGATAGGGCTGCAACTAACAAATTATTTTGTTTATCAATTAATCTGCCGGTTATTTTTTCAATTAATTGATTATTTAAATAAACCATATTTTATACTGATTAATTGAAAATGAAGAAATAATTAAGTTTTTGCCATTTCTAGCCAATTTGGACTCCAGCTTAATGGTGCTTTACAGCCACTGCTGCTTTGGTTAGCTTACTGTACATATGTGTATAATAATGTAGACCCAACTAATCGATTATTAAATTAGTTGACAAATATTTTAATTAATTTAAATCAATGTAATCGATGAGTTGTTGCAGCCCTAGTGTTGAATAATATTGTCTGTGTTTGCAGGAGCTGTTGAGGACCATCGTAATGAGAACACGACGCACACTAGATGACGATGTCTTTGTGCCGCTGTTTCCAAAAAAGTATATTTTTGCCTAGTTTCTATACATTGCTGGATATAACGTGCAATAGTTTAATAATCTAGATTGCAGTGTTATTTTGATTTGTTTTTTCATTTTTCCCATTAGTGTCATGGAAAACAAGAACTCTGGTCCTTATCTGTTTTCCCAGAGGCAGTTCTGGTCATGTGTGAAGGTACAGTGACCCTACGCATCCTTTTCATTTGCATGATTGATGTTTTTCCCCCTGTTGTCTCTCTTTATTCTAGAGGCTCCACATTACTAAGTGTAATTTTTTATTGGAAACTTTTTACCTTCAGACTTGAATTTAACTTAAATACTAAGATCAGCAACTAAAGGCAACATTTGCTGATTTGTTGAGTGCTGTACACTGATTATTGTAATACTTTCTATCGACTGTTTTTGTACTCTTCTGCAGCTACTGGGAAACATCCTGCAGTGGGACAGCATCCTATCTCAGAGTACTCTAAAAGAGCTCGCCATTGACAGCACGTTGAACCGCTACATTCTCTCTGCACTACAAATGTATGACGTTGGGGAGGACAGTGTGGAAAAATGCCAGCGGGTACGAATCTCGCAGTCAGTCACACCTACAGTCACGTCTACACAAACGCTACCATATCCAGAGAATTGCTCTGGTCGCTGTTTGAAAGCTCATCAGTTTTCATGACCAAATTTGTCAGCCCAGGTTTTATGAAGGGTTTTCTGCTCACTGTTGCCCCCAGGTGGTGGAGTGCTTCCCTATGCAGTGGTTCAGCAGCCTGAAAGGCCAGCAGACTTTGCCACAGCTGGAGAACTTGTGCCGGTACATGAAGCACCTTGCCAGCTCTTTGTATCGCTTCTCCTTAACTGCATCTGATATTGACAAAAGAAATGCCAGGTAACTTTATTAAACATTTTTCAAGTCAAATTACGGCTGTGATTTCCTTTTTTGTGTACCAAATTGGAGCTGGCAAATAGTTAATTATGTTTGAGGTTTTAATTAAAAAACTAAGTGGTTGATATGAAACATACTACGATTCCCTTATTTAATGTTTGTCTTGCAAAAGGTCAAGCCACATTTTTACATCTTGTAGTCATAACAGAAAGACTTATTTGCATTTCTAGAATGCTTCATGGAGATATGAAAGTAAATTTTTCTCTTTCTTACAAATTTGAACATTGCTTCATGTTCATCTGGTCTGTTTCTTCTGTGCAGGGAGCAAATTAAGGACGTAGTAAAGCTGCTGGGTCGCCTTAATGCCCTTGACCATGTGGTCACCGTCGCATCTGAACATGGAATCAAAGACATTAAAACACTGCTGGAAAATAAATGAGTGACTGCGCTCAAGGAGCATAGACAAAACACAAAAAACAACTCCATGACTGGTGGACTGTGTATATACTGTTAATATTGTACATTTTTGTGAGAAGAGAGTGTGTCCATTCTCTCTCATTTCCCCCTATATCCAAGGTGTTCTGGTGGACAGTTGGATGGATATTTGGCTGTAACTAAACTATTGCAAACTTGTTTGGCTCAGAAAGCTCCAGAAATTCCAAGATCGGAGTCCATTTAAATCATGATATTGGGAACTGGATGGAAAGTGTCTCGTAAAGTGTGTTTGGATTGACTTATCAGGATACGGTGCTGGTCCACTCCGAAGGCTGGTCCAATATGAAGAAGCGATCTTTTCATAAGTTCTGTTTGGTTTTGTCTCAGTCTACCGCACAAATCTCTCCGACTTCTCTTTTATGAGGAAACATGCTTCACATCTTACAATCTCACGCCAATTTGTGAGTTTCCCCCTCAGTTTCCCGGGCTAATACAGTGTATTTTTTTTCCTATTTGTCTTGCTCTTATCTGCTGCACTGTGAATTAGCCCTCACTCTTCTTGGCTTATGTGCCATACAAAGTCTTTCAAAGCAATTCTAGCTCTTTACATTTTTGTGCATGTGTTTTTAACATTTTTTTCATCCAGAGTGTTTTGTTAACCTGAATAAAATAATGCCAATGGAAGTTTTAGTGAGTCCAGGAACTTTTTAAAAACTTTCTAGTGGTGTTCCTGTTGAGAATTTTGTACTTGAGGAATTTTAATCATTGATAAATGATAAACCTGCTGGTCAGTGATGCTGTTTAATTCTTGTCAACGATCAGATGCTGAACACATTTGAGGAAATGCTTTTAGTAGAATTTATGAAAAACAATTAGTTTTAATAAATATTCATAGACGTTTTTCTCTTGTATAGTTTGCTTGTAGCTCCACCCATTCCGTGTCTGGCTTATTTCACAAAATACGCGTGAAGTACTTCTGTAGTCTTTGTGTTTTCAAAACGACCTACATGAACGTCTTACTACACATACCTTAAGGTATTTTAAACTATTCAAGACATGAAGAAATGTAGTTTTTATGGTGTTTATATGGCACTCTTAAGTCCAACCTATTTTGTAACATATGCGTTCTCTACACTTTCTCGTATGTATTTACGTGCAGTTTTTCGCCAGCGAATGGTGTTGAGACGGGCGGAGTTCGCGGAGTGCGTTCCTTAAAAAGTGAAAAAGCTGCAACCCGACACTCCTCCCTTACTTAAATCACACACTACTCTCAGCACCTGTCAAGAAGAAAGCCACAAAAGCACACCAGGGCTTTCCGAAGAGGGATGACAAACGCCTGCGAGCTGTGCATATAAACATCTCCGAACTGG
Organism: Distichodus sexfasciatus; assembly: GCA_032718565.1. Classification (NCBI taxonomy): domain Eukaryota; kingdom Metazoa; phylum Chordata; class Actinopteri; order Characiformes; family Distichodontidae; genus Distichodus; species Distichodus sexfasciatus. Next base: position 3,151,010 of record JAVGVS010000014.1, read on the forward strand.
AGCACAAGCCGACGGTCAAGTCGCACAAATCGGCCTTTAGGTAAGACGCGCCGCGGCACAGTTTTCCTCTCACCTGGTCGACTGTAAGACTTAACGATCGTGTTAATCTTTACAAATATAAGATCACAGACACGTCAGCCAGCAGTTGTGTTGGTGTGTGGATATAGACGTGTATTACACGGTGGTGTACGGTTGCAGCGTCTAGCGCTGGTCTTCGTAACGTGGGGCGCGCGCGTTGTAGTACGGGGTCTCCCCACGCGCTGCTCCCCCGCTGTTCTAGAGTTAACGACCACGTTTTTAACGCTTTTTGGACGTTTTGTGTCATACGTCAGGTCTCATGAATAGAATATAGAATTGCAAATCCAGTTATCTCTGTCAATAACTTTTTTTCACCCGAAGAAGGTCATAACCAAGCCGTGATTCTACTACGTCTGCATAAGGTTTTCCATCCGCGTTATCGCGCATGCGTGATATAAAAACTAACCGAGCCAAACTTTTAGCATACTTTTTTACTTGTTCATTCAAAAATAGAACTCGCGGTTCTCATGTTTTTCTGTAACTAAACTACAAAAGAAGGTTGTAAAACAATGTAATTTACTCTGATTTAATTATTCTTGTATAAAGACCTCAGATTATTATTATTAGTAGTAGTAGTAGTAGTAGTAGTAGTAGTAGCAGTAGTAGTATGTTCTGTAGACAATCCTATACAAAATTGTAAAATGATTAATTCTGTCCAGATAGATTTAATAGGTAATGGGGGGAGACCCTGTTTTTCTGGTTGCTATTAACGTTGCAGTAAAGATCACACAACCCTATATTCCTTAGTTTTATTAAAATACACATAAATATTAAGCCCTGTGATTTAAAAATGGTTAAAGTCTGTCAAATGACCAAGTCCAGTTACTTCCAGAATCATGATGTTATCCATTGTTTGCAATCTAAACAGGGGTGACTTGAGAATATGCTGTCGGGTGCAGGTGGGAGGTGTGCGCGTGTCCCTTTGTTGCTGTAGTGTTGTTTTGTGTGTAAATATTGTTGTAGTTGTATGATTGACCTCAACGTCCCCCCAACATGGAAATCATTCATGAGAGAGCTGTGTAATCTGAAGATCTCAGTTTTCTTTCCTTCAACTTTATTACCTCCTCAGTCACTAACTCTCTTGTAAAATTGGTTTCACAGTTCAACTTCATGAAGCCTATTTATATGCTTCCCATTTATGTGAATTATGTTTTGATAACTATTAATATTAACAATTACTAATGACACTATGTGCAAGAGTCAGATAGATAAATGCCTTGCCCTTAATTATGTGCATGTCATAATTGTGAATAGGTTTGTTTTTAAGACATACGAAACTGCCATAAAACAGGAGAGGTCAGGGTTATTTCTATATTTTAAACCTCTGTTGGAACTAAACGAGCACGCAAATATGAACAGCTCTTTTAATTCTTCTAATTAAGATTTTACCATTCATTTCCAGGCACAGTTTTAAAAAGCTTTGGGAAACAATATTAACAGTTATCCCCTCCGTAAAGAAAAGTAGTTTAGATATTTTTCTTATTTGAGTAGTATCAGAGTCATTGCCTTAATAACATTTAATCACTCCAGGTCGATATTAGAAATTTAGTTTGAATTTGTAATCATATGTATTGTAATATGATAACTGCATGGTCAAAACGTGCAGATTGTGCTTTAGACATTACTGGATTACTGATGTTCGATATCTGATATTTTACTGATTACATTGCAGCTCAGTCAGGTGATAAGTGATCATGCTCTGCTTGGCCCTATCTGTGGTGTCTAAACGTATTTGAGATAAAAGAGGCTATATTGGAGATATGAGAGAAATCTGGGATAAAATCTTGGCCAGAGTTGGATGGTGTCAGATACCAGTGCAGAAGAGATTAATCAGTACAGGATTATGTTCAAGTCTATATATTGGGTTTTTATTGGTCCTTTGCTGTACCTCTCTTTTGGATTAGATTTTTCCATACTAACAATAGCTCAAGATCAATTTTAATGATGTAGCAGCAGAGATATAGTAACATTTGCCCTTGTCCTTATCATTTTGAGTTCCAGATTCATTGTTGGTTTCAGTGGTGTAAGTATCATGTGGTCAAACAATGTTCAGTATTCATGTTAAAAGTTTTAACATCACTATGAAAGCCATTCAGATAATCCCACTTGCTCAATCGGGAGCATGCCCTGAAGTGACCAGTCACACTGCTGGCTATTGGCGCTGGTCCTGTTGTGATCAGGAGATGGGACTTCTTTCCTCTTTCCCGATATATCTGACCTTGACATGTAGCTGACCCTCTGCAGATGTTTGATCCAACGTAAATTTAAACACAACCCAAACCAAACCTCGCTGCCATGCAGCACGTCTCAGACACCAAAACAGAACCTTGCACACTGATTGGTTCGTGGAGCACCGCACCCCTGCTCTGCCCACCTGCTTTATTTAGCTGCTTATGTGTCTGCGTGTTGGTTTGGTGTGTGTTTGTTGTGTTTTATTTGGCGCTTTGTGAGGACCACACAGGATTATGACCTGATTCTCCCAAGTAGAAAACTTTATTATTTACTAGCCGTCAATGCGTCCCTCCCTGCCTTTCCTCCATCTATCCATCCATCCATCCATGCATCTGATTTTTGAAGTGTGTCGTTTGTCAGTGTGCCTCTCCATCGCCAGTGGTGTAAATGGCAAAGGCAGAACAGTAATGTTAGATGTTGTGTGCATATGTCTTGCACAACTCTTGCACAGTCTCACAGGAAAGTATTCACTTGTTCCATGAGCATCCACCAAACATAGGTATTGTGTACCCCGAGAGGAATGCCATGTCAGTTTCATGCCTGCAAGTCTGGACTGTGTGCATATGTGACTTCTTGAATGTGACTGCCTTTCCTGACCTCAAGTGACACGGCCCTTGTTAGCAACACAAACTTTCATTAAGTAATTAAGTAAGAATTCGAGATTACAGGATTCCTATTATATAGGAATATAATAGTTTGGTTTTGGTAAGAAATTAAATTTGCTTCAGTGTCTAGTTTCTCTCTCTCTCTCCTTCTGTAGCAACTTCTGTATATCTGCCTATGCGTTCTGCAGAATCTTCTTCATGTTCTTTGTGATTTCTGTGAAAGTAAGAGCACATACTGAGATTGATGGACCTCACCAAACACACACACTGATCTGCATAGCATCCGCCTGGAATATCATGGCCATGTGATGTGTCAGTGTTCTATTTGTAGGACGAAGCCAGCGACAGAGAGAAGGTCTGCAGTAGTCAAGCGGTCACAGATAGGTCTGTGAGTCATTTTCTACAGGTAACACTCATGTTGTTTGAAGTTTTGTGTTGCTGAAGCTTCCTTGTTGAGAAACAAGAATTCTTGTTTGTTTGATTTGGAGATTCTGGATAACAGCAATTCAGAGTCAAGGCTGCTTTAAAGTATATCTGCTTTTTGTATATCTTTATGCAAGTTATGTCTTTCATGTGTTGTGATTGACACTGCTTAAGAAATGGAAAATGCATGTTTAGTCTAACAACAAAAGTCTTTAATCTGGTATTCCTTGTAGATTTAATTCAAATAACATCTGAGATTGCCCTCATGTCTGACCCTGGCATGAACACTGCCTTTGTAGTGCCTACGTGCGTAATTGGTAGGATTTATTAAATTACAACTGTAATCTCTTTTTAATTTCCAACTTCCGACAATAAGTCCCACTAAAATTTGGGAAACTGGGCCAAAGACTGTACTCGCACAGTCAGAAGCAAGATCTAACCGGACCACGCTGTGCCTATCTGGGTTAACATGGTAGCTCTTAAAGGGCCAGAAACCTTGAACATGTGCTTTGGGTGACTTGTGACCCATATTCATTTTGTGTAGGTTCTTGTGACACTTGTTGTATGTGAAGTGTCAAATATGTTTTGTAGACAATCCAGAGAAACAGAACATCACTATCTCCTTTTAGGATGAACTTTTAGTGGGAACTACGGGTTAAGTGGAAGCAAATTTCTTTGGACTTGATCCTTCTTGTTCTAAAATGAAGGCCAGAGGGACAAGTTGGTCACAATGTGTCAGTTTCTGTCTGCCAGAACTGTTTCTTAAAATTTGACATGTTATTGGTAGTTGGCTTGAGTGTAATGACACATTTGTTTACTTTCCTTTCTGCTTCATTAAGTTTTCTTGTTTGTGATTTTAATAGAAAAAATCTGATTAGAACAATTTTGGAAACAATTTCTGTGTTGTTCCATAGGTCTATTTGTACAGTATTTTGGGCAGCATGCTCCTCCCCGGTTACATAACTTGTCTGTTTGTGGAACAGTGATTCTCAGAGTAAAACAGATTAGCCCTACTGGGCCCCTCTGGCTTGGCCAGTAGTCACACTTAATGGATTTCCCTCTGCATTGCCCAATACTCCAGGAAATAACACAACACTTAAAGCTGAAGGTATAGAAACCGACAGCATGAGACAACAAAGTCAGGAGAAGTGGATGGTGAATTGTAAAAACTGTGTTGATTGATTGAATTCTGGTGTAGTAGAAGAACTCAGCTTTTCTAGTTTCGACTCATTCTCATTCAAACTGCTGTATTATGTAAGTCAACGTGAATGAAGTTTTGCATGTGAGAAGAGATTTTCAAAGCCATAAATCACTGTGCAGCTGTTTCTCCTGCCAGTTCGTCCTCGGGAGCTGGAAGGACAAAATGTTCGTTTTGCTTCAGTGCTGGACCGTGCTGAAGGGTGAATGACTATCTAACACATGTTTAAGACCAAAATCAGGCAAAATGCCACATGGCCCAGAAACTGATAGCAATCTATAGAAAATGCCCCGAGACACAAAAATGATTGTGTTGAAGCAGGGAAAACATTACAATTCAGAGTAGACTTTAAGCTGATTCATGACTTTAAGAGTTGGTGCTGGTTAGACCAGTCAGAGATTTAAAACTCAGCTTTTTTATAGAGAACATTTTGCACCAATGTCAACTTAAATTGAGTTTAACAAGGAAGACACATAAAACCTTAAAGGCACTTTTTTTAGAAATAAGGTAACACGTCTTAATGTCTGTGACTGAAACAATCACTGTATGTGATTGTCTACTATTGTGTATTTCGTTTTATCTGTTTTCATAATTATAATTGATTTTGAGCTCCTTACAGTCACTTCTTCTGTATTTTAACATTTAGTAAATGTTATGAAATGTTATGTTATGAAATGGGTGCCTGAATTTTGTCTGTTTCCCCGTTTCTGTTTAAGGTCTCACCTGTATAAACGTCCAGGAAAAAACAGCTCGCCACAGTTTCTTAATCAGTTTTTTATTGCACAACCTCTAAATCTATACAATGGAGTTATTCTTTATCCAGTTTAAAAAACGTGTACTTACAGCTGTTTATCATTTGCCCCTCTTCCACAGGTAGCCTTTGCGTATGAACGAAAAGATCGGACCAGATCAGACGAGTCATGGTTTTGCAGAAGTTACTGAATTTTGGAAAGCAACTGCTGCGGGTGAAAGTCGTCGACTGCAGCACAGAGGACTCGCGACTCTCACGATGCCTCAACACGTTTGACCTGGTGGCCCTGGGTGTAGGCAGCACTTTAGGAGCCGGGGTGTATGTTCTTGCTGGAGCTGTGGCTAGGCAGAATGCTGGACCCGCAATAGTGCTGTCTTTTTTCATCGCTGCCTTGGCGTCAGTGCTGGCTGGTCTCTGTTACGCCGAGTTCGGGGCACGAGTTCCCAGGACGGGTTCGGCCTACCTCTACAGCTACGTGACTGTAGGGGAGCTTTGGGCCTTCATTACAGGCTGGAACTTGATCCTCTCCTACATTATTGGTAAGGTACTAAGGGCTGTACACGAGCTCTGCATTTACACACAGTATCAAAGATTCCTTATATAAATAGATATAAAGACAAATGTTTTACTTCACGCTAGGCTGGATATATTTGTGCTCTGGGCCCTGTACATTTAGGCAGTGTTTCCCAATTTTTCCAGCTGCAAAACATATATATGATAATTTCAGAAAATATTATAACCAGAAAAGCACAAATGTCCACAAAGAACACAGGGAGGAGTGACCAGATTTTTTATGGCATTTTTCCAACAATTGGAAAAATGTGTTGCTTTTTCTGCCAACAAAAGACAAATTCTTTGCATGCAATTCAGAAAGAAAAAACATAGACATCCATATATAGACAACCGCATATATCCTAGCATGAAAAACAGTTTTCAACTTGGGGCAATGCTTTTCTTTCGCACTTGTTAATAAAACAAGAATTTAAATTTGCATTTTTATGGAAAACTCCCTCATGCCGTTTAACATCTGTCTCTCTAGAACAACAGCAATGCGGTCACGTCATTGCCAAAGTGATTTAAGGCCTACTTTTGGAAGCATTATATTACAAGACTGCTTAGATGTGCAGTCACTTGTCTAATGTAGATAGTTACTGTACATCAGTTCAGCTTTAAACGTATTTACATTTTCCACAGCCCATCTGGTCAATTGGCATGGCATAGTGCTGAGCAACCCTGCTCAGCATTTATTACATTGACATTTAGAACAGATAATGATGCACTGTTGATTTGTTCTCTTATTATTCTCACTTTCCTGATATTTGAAAAAGGAACGTCCAGTGTGGCTCGAGCCTGGAGCGCCACTTTCGACGAGTTGATTGGCAAACACATAGAACAGTTCTGCAGGCAGTACATGAGCATGAACGCTCCAGGTTTTCTGGCAGAGTACCCGGACTTGTTTGCTGTGTGTATCATCCTTATTCTCACAGGTAGGGTGTGGAATAATCCAACTGTATAATTAGAAAAGTTACTGCATATTTCTTATATGTACACTGCAAAATATGCCTTAACCTATTTCTAAATGAATATGGGTTATGTTATGTCAAAGTGTAAAACTGGCAGATAATGTTGCTCAATTTTAGCAATTTTCCGTTAAGTGGTGGAAGATGATTTCAGATCACAAGATTGTATAAATTATGCTATTATGATAAATATGATTTGAATTTATTTGACATTTCTGATAAAAGTCAACATATTTTTTGTGTATGAAAATCCTTTTCTCACGGTATGAGATAATTAAAAGATAACTGAAGGAATTCATGATATCAGTAAGTTATCAGAAGAATGTGTCTTGCTTCAAGATGAATTTGATAATTAATTGTAGATACATAAAGTTATTTGACACACCCTTTTATATTCAGTTTTGTATAGAAACATGTAAGATAAATGGTAGAAGAAAAAGAAGAAGAGTCCATCCACCCATCCATCCATTCTCTACCGCTGTTCCGGATCGGGTCGCAGGGGCAGCAACCTAAGCAGGGAAACCTAGACTTCCCTCTCACCCGCCAGTTCGTCCAGCTCTTCTGGGGGAATCCCGAGGCGTTCCCAGGCCAGCCGAGAGATGTAATCTCTCCAGCGTGGCCTGGTCCTTCCCCAGGGCCTCCTCCCAGTGGGACATGCCCGGAGCAGCGGCTCTACTCCGAGTCCCCCCCGAATAACTGAGCTTTTCACCCTATCTCTAAGGGAGAGCCCAGCCACCCTGCGGAGGAAACTCATTTCGGCCGCCTGTATTCGCGATCTCGTTCTTTCGGTCACTACCCACAACTCATGACCATAGGTGAGAGTAGGAACGTAGATCGAGTGGTAAATCGAGAGATTTGCCTTTTGGCTCAGCTCCTTCTTTACCATGACAGGCCGGTGCAGCGCCCGCATCACTGCTGACGCCGCACCGATCCGTCTGTCGATCTCCCGCTCCATCCATCCCTCACTCATGAACAAGACCCCGAGATACTTAAACTCCTCCACTTGGGGAAGGACCCCCTCCCCGACCCGGAGAGAGCACTCCACCCTTTTCCGGCTGAGGACCATGGCCTCGGATTTGGAGGTGCTGATCTTCATCCCAACTGTTTCACACTCGGCTGCGAACTGCTCCAGTGAGAGCTGAAGGTCTCGATCCAGTGAAGCCAACAGAACCACATCATCTGCAAAAAGCAGAGACCTGATCCTGAGGTCACCAAACCAGACGCTCTCAACACCCTGGCTGCGCCTAGAAATTCTGTCCATAAAAGTTATGAACAGAATCGGTGACATAGGGCAGCCCTGGTGGAGCCCAGCCCTCACTGGAAACGAGTCCGACTTACTGCCGCCAATGCAGACCAAGCTCTGACACCGATCGTACAGGGATCGAACAGCCCTTATAAGGCGGCCCGGCACCCCATACTCCCGAAGCACTTCCCACAGAACTCCCCGAGGGACACGGTCGAATGCCTTCTCCAAGTCCACAAAACACATGTAGGCTGGTTGGGCAAACTCCCATGCACCCTCCAAGACTCTGCTGAGAGTGTAGAGCTGGTCCACTGTTCCACGGCCAGGACGAAAACCACACAGCTCCTCCTGAATCCGAGGCTCCTCTCCAGGACCCTTGAATAGACCTTACCAGGGAGGCTGAGGAGTGTTATCCCCCTATAGTTGGAACACACCCTCCGGTCCCCCTTCTTAAAGAGGGGGACCACCACCCCGGTCTGCCAATCCAGAGGCACTGCCCCCAATGTCCATGCAATGCTGCATATACGTGTCAGCCAGGACAGCCCTACAACATCCAGAGCCTTAAGAAACTCCGGGTGGATCTCATCCACTCCCAGGGCCCGTCCACTGAGGAGCTTTTTAACCACCTCAGCGACCTCTGCCCCAGAGACAGGAGAGTCTGCCCTCAAATCCCCAGACTCTGCTTCCACACTGGATGGCATGTCGGTAGGATTGAGGAGGTCTTCAAAGTATTCCCCCCACCAACCCACGACGTCTCTAGTTAAGGTCAGCAGCGCCCCATCCCCACCATAAACAGTGTTGATGCTGCACTGCTTTCCCGCCCTGAGCCGCCGGATGGTGGACCAGAATCTTTTCGAAGCCGTTCGGAAGTTGTTCTCCATGGCCTCCCACACCCGAGTTTTTGCCTCAGCTACCACCAAAGCTGCATTCCGCTTGGCCTGCCGGTACCCATCAGCTGCTTCTGGAGTCCCACAAGCCAAAAAGGCCCGATAGGACTCCTTCTTGAGCTTGACGGCATCCTTCACCACCGGTGTCCACCAGTGGGTTCGGGGATTACCACCACGACAGGCACTGACCACCTTACGGCCACAGCTCCGGTAAGCTGCCTCCACAATGGAGTCGCGGAACATGGCCCATTCAGACTCAATGTCCCTCGCCTCCCTCGGAACATGGGAGAAGCTCTGCCGGAGGTAGGAGTTGAAGCTCCTTCTGACGGGATTCCACCAGACGTTCCCAGCAGACCCTCACTATACACTTGGGCCTGCCGGGCCTGACCGGCTTCCTCCCCCACCAGCGGAGCCAACCCACCACCAGGTGGTGATCAGTTGACAGCTCCGCCCCTCTTTTCACCCGAGTGTCCAACACATACAGCCGCAAATCCAACGACACGACCACAAAGTCGATCATCGAACTGCAACGTAGGGTGTCCTGGTGCCAAGTGCACATATGGACACCCTTGTGTTCTCCCAGTCACGCCACCCCGGGTCTCACTGTCATTGCCCATGTGGGCATTGAAGTCCCCCGGCAGAACAAGGGAGTCTCCAGAAGGAGCGCTCTCCAACACCCTTTCCACAGACTCCAAAAAGGGTGGGTATTCTGAACTGCTGTTTGGCACATAAGCGCAAACAACAGTCAGCACCCGTCCCCCCACCCAGAGGCGAAGGGAGGCTACCCTCTCGTCCACCGGGGTAAACCCCGATGTACAGGTGCCCAGCCAGGGGGCAGTAAGTATGCCCACTCCCGCTCGGCGGCTCTCCCCGTGAGCAACTCCAGAGTGGAAGAGGGTCCAACCCCTCTCAAGGAAGCTGGTTCCAGAGCCCAAGCCATGTGTTGAGGTGAGCCCGACTATATCTAGTCCGAACCTCTCAATCTCGCACACCAGCTTAGGCTCCTTCCCCGCCAGAGAGGTGACATTCCATGTCCCAAGAGCTAGCTTCTGTAGCCGAGGATCGGACCGCCAAGGTCCCCGCCTTCGGCCACCGCCCAATTCACACAGCACCTGACCCCTTGGCCCCTCCTACAGGTGGTGAGCCCATTGGAGGGGAGACCCATGTTCCTTCTTCGGGCTGTGCCCGGCCAGGCCCCATGGGTGCAGGCCTGGCCACTGGGCGCTCGCCATCGAGCCCCACCCCCCAGGCCTGGCTCCAGAGGGAGGCCCCGGTGACCCGCGTCCGGGCAAGGGAAACTGAGAATCAATACTTTCTTCATAAGGGGTCTTTTGAGCCCAGCTTTGTCTGGTACCTCACCCAGGACCTGTTTGCCTTGGGTGACCCTACCAGGGGCATAAAGCCCCGGACAACTTAGCTCCTGGGATCATTGGGACACGCAAACCCCTCCACCACGATAAGGTGTCGGCTCCAGGAGGGGAAGAAGAAGAGTTAAGTATCCAAATGGACAATGATGACCGTTTAGAGGCATAAGGCAGCTTGGTTCCAGGACGTTAATCTTGCATCAGACAAGCAAAATCCAACATGAATCCAATGAAAATACAGATCGGCAGCAACCTTGCAACCAAAGGCATTTGACGTCAATAACATTACAGATCATTTTGGTAGAAAGTTTATAATCAGTTCTTAAAGCTGATCCTGCTCAAAGCAGGTAAAATAATAATAAGTTTAAGAATTGTACTGGCTAAGAATGCACTTTGGGATGGCAAGTCAGCATATGCAGTGTGGTAATCTTAGTGTTCTACCAAGACACAATCAGGTTTTGTTGCAAACTTTCCTTCTTTCCTTCATGTGTGCAGACTTTCCTTGATGGCATTGGCCTCAAAAATTAATATACAGCAGATACTTAGGAGGGGTCTGTGGAGCATGAGAGTTCACTGTAGAACTGTCAGCCAAGTACCCCAGGACTCTGAGTTAGCGTGAGCATCGGGATCTGTTGGAATAACAAGTCTAATCCACTGAGACTTACAACTTAGAGGACTTAAATAATATGCTGCTAATAGCAACAGGACACATTCAGTACATTCAGGCATTTATATACCACTGTGCCAAAGTCTTGAGAAACCATTTGCTTCTTCAAATTATTTCTAAAAGCCAGACTTTCTTTTGTTTTTATGCCTTGTGCAATAGTATTTGCATACATGTTGCAACAAATCAATGTCCCTGCTTTTCATTTTGCAAGCAAAATATCAAAAAGATGAGTGACTTGCTTTGGCTGAGTAATTTACTTGTATTATGCCAAATTGTGCCCTTTGATTGGGTTTGTTTGACACAGGCTTGCTGGCCTTTGGGGTGAAGGAGTCTGCCATGGTCAATAAGATCTTCACCTGCATTAATGTCCTGGTGCTGCTGTTCATGGTGGTGTCAGGCCTGGTCAAAGGCTCCTTGAAGAACTGGCATCTGAGCCCAGAAGACATTCTGAACAGAACCAACTCATCAGGCTTTAAGTGAGCAGACGTTCATGTTCTTATTGATTTTTTCCTCTTTCTGTTCACAGTAGTTAGCCAGTCCTTCAGCTCTAATGCTACTTACTTAGGGTAGATTATTAGAGGCTTTCCAGTCTGGCATTATATCTCTCATTATGAGTTTTTCTGACAAAATTAATGCATATTTGCTTGCCACAATTTTAGGAATGGGCATGTTATAAACATTTTGTTCTTTTAATTTGTATTAGCAATTGTCTGCTCTTTATCAGTGACCGCTTTGGCTCCTGAAAGGTTCCTGATTGAATATTTTTAGACTTGTTAATCTTAATCCAGCATTCATACTGATGTGTATTAGTACAAGGGATGTGTTTATAATAAAGTGATTTAAGATTCTTTTATTTGTCACATACGTAGGTACAGAGCATGTTGCAATAATATATGTAGAAAAAAGATCTACCAAATATACATTAAAATGCACATTATCGTACATTGTCCATATAATGCATCCGTAAGTAAGTGCACGTCACATAGAGTTTTTATTTAAGTTTGATTAAAACAAGTTGTGGTGGCATGTCCTGGTTTGGAAGTCTCATGGTCTTAGGATACAAGCTTCTGCTTTGTCTTTCACATTTGGATGTAACACTTTTGAATCCCTGATTTCAGTGGGCAAAAAAGACTGGGGCAAGATGAGTCCATAATGATTATAGTTTCTCTTGTCATGCTCTTTTCTTTATCTTCTTATTTTTCCACTCTGAACAGTACATCAGTGCCTGAGGTGACAGTGGAGAATTTAGGGGAGGGAGGTTTCATGCCCTTTGGCTTCAGTGGAGTTCTCTCAGGGGCTGCAACCTGCTTCTACGCCTTCGTAGGGTTCGACTGCATTGCCACCACAGGTGAGTGAATGCGTGAGAGGTAATGGAAATCAGTTGCTCTGAGAGATTCTCTGCGTTTTGGGCTGCAGTTACTCTGAGCTTCAGCAAAGTTCAAATCTGTGACGCAAGGGCATGAATTGCTTGAGTGATGTCGACCCTCTTAAGAGGCGCATTCCGTCTCTGTTTAAATGTTGCTAGTGACTTTAGGAGTAAATATTTATGTTCGGACGGTGCCAGCATCTGCCCTCTTAACTCTTAGCATAAGGTCTGTATGAAGTGTGCTGCCCGTTTGGAACTGCCTTTCCATTAAAGCTTTCACTTACCATTTCTAACCCCCTAGCCCCCGATTTCACATGCGTCACGATTCACACCCCAGTGTTTCCTGTAATCTGATTGGTGCAAGTGGTTTTAGGTTTGCTAGGACACGTCTCGCTCCCCAGAGTGTGCTGCCATGTTTTGGCTCAGCCTCATAAATTGCTCCCCCCTCCCCCCTCTCAAGGCATTTGGCCTTTCCCTTGTTTCGCGCTTTTGGCAGGAACAAACCAGTCTTCCCCACCTCAATGCAACCTTACTGAGCAAGGTCAGACTTCAGGCCAGCTACCAGAGCCTACACACACACTCCTGTATACACACTCAAGTCTTGCTATCTTTGTGAGCCATTTCCACAGATTAGATCTAACCCCATGCCTAATCTTAACCATAATCTCTGTAATCAAAAGCAAGCATCCTGTTTGTTGTAGATTTAAAAATAAATGGTAGACATTTTCTATAAATGCATTTTGCTTAAGTGTTAAACCTCACATAGAAAAATGTCTTTGCAAAGCCACAAAATTATGACAAATCTCAGATTTTTCTTTCATTTAGGGGCAAGCTGCCCACATAACCACCTAAAAGCTTACACACACATCTTTGTGAGATTCTTCCATCGACTCTCTTAAATTTAATGAATAAAGTGAGTGATTATTTGTCATTGTGAACAGACAGTGCACCACAACAAAATGTGACTCCTGCATTTGACCCATCCATGAAGGAGCAGTGCTCAGCTAGCATAGGTAGCGCCCAGGGAGCAGTGCTTGGGGACAGTGCCTAGCTCATGAGTACCTCAGTGGTAACTTTACCAGTCCAAGATTCAATATAAATAATACTACAGCTCCAAAAAAGTCTAATCTTGTAATAAGCACATTATTACTTATAGTTTCTACTATTGTTTCTGTTCACATTTCCAGTCAGGTTTATACTGAAAATGCATTGTCACCTTTTGACCTCTTCAAAAATTGGTAACTAGAATAAACACAGCATTAATGCCATGGTAACCTGTTCAGGGAGCGTAGTTTGTTATGCTGTGTTAATTAATTGTGTAATTATGGTAGATGCCAGCAGGATCCATCCAAGGCCGTAGTGTCCACAGGGGACCAGTTATAGACAGCACCTCATTTTACCTGTGAGCTTTTTTTTTTACGAGGAAGACAATCTGATTAGCAAATTGTTATGCCCAGTTGGATACTCTGGCCCCCAAAGCTCTCTATTTCCCCCAGTGCTTTTAAGCATAATAACATTTCTTTTGCAAAGATTAAAAACAGACTTGTTCTTTCCCATGATGTTGCAGGACTCATAAATTGCTAGCAATGTCACATAAGTCATAGCTGATTTGTCATTGGACTTCTGTCTTTTTTCACTGACAAGCATTTAGGAAAGCGGTGAACAGAATCATATTATGTGAGTGATTATGATGGATGTTTATTATTCTATCCATTCGTATAAAATGACTGCTTTACAGTTTTGGTGTGGTGTTGGCGGGAGGAGTAATTCCTCTTTGCCAATGTTTTGAATGTTTTGAAATATTGTTATTTGATGGTAGGAGCGTGATTGCCAGGGTCACACAGTGTTAAACCAAGCAAGCTGAATTCCAGTCCTTCCTTTTTGTGCTATAATATCATGTTTCTAACCCTTTTACAGTGAATGTTCTCATTAGCTGTCATGTTTGCCTTGGTAGAATTTTTGGGCAGTTTTTCTTTTTCCTGCAGATTTTTTGAAAGTTCTTTTTTGAGAGCTGTCTGTGTCAGTGTGGAATGGTTCCAACTCCAGCTTTAGTTGCCCAGGGCTGTCCCTTCATCACTTGTCAACTAACCCCTCATTTTGCGTGATGCTGTCCTGTTTTGTGTCGCGCTACGCCAGTGAGGACATTCCAGTTTTTGCATATAGGTCACTTAAATATCTCCTAGGTGAGGAGGTGAAGAACCCGCAGAGGGCCATCCCCATCGGCATCGTCTCCTCTCTCCTCATCTGTTTTGTGGCTTACTTCGGCGTATCGGCCGCTCTCACCATGATGATGCCGTACTACATGCTGGACAAAAACAGCCCCCTGCCCGCCGCATTTAAGTACGTGGGCTGGGAGGGGGCGACCTACGCGGTGGCTGTAGGCTCGCTGTGTGCTCTCTCCACCAGGTAAGCACCATACTAACCTAATATGCATGGATTTGCATGATGCTTGAAAAGCGGGGTTTAAGTTCAGCACCACATCGCTCTCCTCCTTACAGACTTTAATTGGTCCAGAATGTTCTATGCTAATAATGCTTTTATTTATTGGAATGAAGACATACAATAAATAAATATACTGTACAAAGTGTCGATAGCCATACATGGAAATGTTGATTGTGTTCAATCTGTGTATCGTGCATTCATTTGTTTTTCAAATTAAAATCAAGACCTTTAAGTAATGTTTTTTACAAATTATTTTTCATGATAATTATTTCCTTTCCGGTTTTGGTTTTTGGTTTCAATTTGAAAAATCAGTGATCGCATGATACGTTTTAGTGAGTTTGACAGTGTGACAAAATACCTGATGTTTTTCTCTGAGTTTGCAAAGATGCAATTCCCTCTAAAACAAATTCAGAGATTCAGCTCCAGAAAAAAATAACATTGCTTTATTTCTGATTTACTGGTTTTACAATTTGTGGCTGTGTGTCTGTGTGAAATATACAAGCTTATTTCAAAATTCCCAAAAATTTTGGAGTAAATGATCTTATCTTATGGAGTAAATGATTTTAAACTTACCTGGAAGTTGCAAACTACACATATATTATTTTACAATTATGTCATTAATAGAATATGTTCCACAAGTCCATGGTATCCTCATTTGCTGAGGTCTGTTTAGCAGCTATAAAAACAGAATTATAGTAATATATAAAATTATGGACTGCTTTCTTATATTTCACATAGCTGCCACTGCAATACCTCAAAGAATAGCAACCTGTACATTTTACACTCACAACCACATATTGCCAGTGAACAGAAAAAAAGTCATGTGGTCTCTTTTTTCCCAGAGCTGTATTTGATTTAGCCTCTTTTGGACTAAATAATGAGTTTGTCCTGTGCTCCTAACAAATCCATTGCATTACTGCGTCATACTCCATTGCACTATTTCTCTTAAAAGCAAAAGGAGGCAAAGTGAGTGACCTTTAAAGTGGGGTTGGAGACAAGCGGACAGAGGTCATCTGAGTGTGGACCCTTCTGCTGTGCATGTGTGCATGCTGCATATGTAAATTTGTCGCAGGTTGTACATGTGAGACCCCCTGCTAAAAATATGTGGCGAAATTTGGCTGCGAGTCTTGAGCTGTAAATCGTATTTCAGTTACATAACTAGGAGTGATTCGGAGCCTTGTGTGGTAATCGTGACATACAGTAAACCAGAGATCTGACCTTCATTCAGACTGCTCAGAGATTTTCAGAATCAGAACGTAAATGTCTTATATTTTTGATTAAAATCTTTTGGGCAGATTCTGGTATTAAATGCATATTACAGAATAACCTCTCCTCTCTAATGTGTCCATATTTGTTGCATTTGTGCAAGATATTATACAATAGTTGTGTGCAGCACTATTAACTGTACAAAAATACACTTCACTTCAGATGTTAAGTTAAAGACTCATAGTACTCATGAAAAGTTGAGAGAACCATAGTCTCTTAAAGTATATGGAGAACCAATTTTATAAAAGTCTGTGAATGTTTTTCATTGTCTCTTATGTAATCTCTCTGGTATATGGGAGTGAGGCTCTGTTTGCTGCTTTTTTAATGGTTTATTGCTTTTTTTCTGATGAAACCATGGCAGCGCTCTTTACCTGCTGTTTGGGTTTCATCACGGACTGTGAATGCACTTTGCTGTATGACAGTGAATGCAGTTTGTCCCTCTTTGACCTGCATGGCATGGCCTGTTTCCTTCCCCTCCCTCTCTCACGCTAGCCTGATTGGCGCCATGTTCCCAACGCCCCGGGTCTTGTGGGCGATGGCGGACGACGGGCTGCTCTTCAAATACATGGCAGCGATAAACCCGAAAACAAAAACCCCATTGCCTGCTACCGTAACTTCAGGCCTTTTAGCAGGTGAGAACGGTTTTTAATCCTACTAACACGCAAGGCCTCGAAGTTGAGAATTGGCGCCGAATTCGTGCTCCGACTGTCATTGTGCATCCAGTACTTAGCTGGTGTTGGGCGTTTGTTGTGCGTTTGGTTTCCCCTTTCACAAAACTTAGCCGCATGGAAATTCATTGTGAATCAAAAAACTACGATAAGGGCTTATGTTGGTTTTTTTTCCCCTCTTATCCATCATGATATACCCCCCCCCCACCTCCCTACTTCCCCCTCGTCTATGTTATCCCTCCCAGTCTCCTGGGTTCTATGTTCCCCCTCCCTCGTATTATCTATGCCATGGCCCGAGATGGTCTACTCTTCTCTTTTCTGGCCCATGTGAGCAAGAGGAAGACGCCCATCGTGTCTACGCTAACAGCAGGGGTCTTGTCTGGTAAGGTTGGAGGACGTTTAAGAAACCAAAAAAACTTGCTCTCTCATGTAATTCTAGGTATGGAAATAACATCCTCTCTGTTTACACCAAATACAGGGAGCTCAGATCTTTCTAGAGCAGGAATAGATTTCCTCAAAAGTCAGTTGCCTTTGGCTTGTCTCTGGTAGTTGTTTTAAATTAAACATAGTCAGAATTGGCCTCATGGTATTCCAGATTTTTTGTGATGTGATGTAGGGATGCCTGATATGGGAATTATTATCCAATGATTTTCATGTGTATATCTACAATGCCTATAAAGAAGTGAAGACCGAGTTGAGCGCATAAAGACAAAATATCGATTTTTTGCTCACCAAAATTCCACTGCATGCAGAGCATGTCGAGTGCAGTGCTCATCATTTTAAGAAAAAGTCACTTCCCGCCCTATGCGGTGTACCATGTTAGATTGGGTGTGTGTGTGGCACTCCATGTGCACTACCTAATGCATACAGACCCATTAAGCTATAACCCCGGCTATTTCCTAAGATGCATCCTACCGTATAGAAAAGTATGTTAAGAGCGCCTTACCTACCATACTATTAAATGCGGCAGTATGCGCCTCGAGCTCACATTCGCTAAGTGAGGCAAACAGTTAGTTAAAAAATTTTGCTCGCTAACATTCCACTGCATGCGTGGGCCGTATAAAAAAATCTAAACATTGGTCTAAACATTGGTCAGACATCATACATGTTATAACATGCCTTGACAAGCAAGTGCGGTTTCGCAGGCTGCCATTGGCTACAGCTAAGGAATAAAAAAAGTTAAATAATATATATGTTGCTTTTTGTGGCTTGATATTAATAGAAGTGATTGTATTAAATCAGAATAATATTGTCACATCATATTGTCTGATACTGATCGCTGACTTTGATCGAATCAAATCTAATATTGTATCACAGCAGACTTGGTGATATCGAAAGACATCAAATTGTCCATTTAATTGATATAATATCATATCATGATGAAACTTTGGATTTACACCTCTAGTATCGATCTCATCCCACTGTGACTTAAACACTTTGTTTTTACCATTGTGAAAAGTGATGTTTCTTCATCCTTGAGGCGCTTGACCATTTTTAGCGCACTTTAGTGGTGGTCATTGTGTACATATACACACCAGTCACTTTTATTACTTTAGAAATGCCCTTTTTAGGTGTAGAATCACAAGCTGTAACCCATCTGTTGCTATACACAGCGTCAGTCACCCACCCTCCATCCTGTTCATGACTCACCAGTTTCCACTTGCTATACAATCCTGAGAATTTGGTGTAACTTCTAAGTTCACATTGGTGTCACTTCTGAGTTCCGCCCCAATAAATATAAGAGACACAGACACATCTGACCATTGCTGTAAGGCTACTGACGGGTTAACACAAACTGAGTCTGACAAAAGATGGACTGTAATCTCCAACCGTACACCAACAGTGATCTGCTGTTGTAAATGGACTCAATTGTCCATTCGCTGTTGCAGCTTTTATCGCTGCTCCATGTTCCAGTATGGCCCAGGTGTGTTACACTGAAGTGAATGTAGTTCCCTGAATCCTGTGTAGCATGGAAACTGTTGTTCCATGACACTACAGAAAAATGAACACAGTTAAAGAAACAAGGTCAATCCTCTGAACCATGTGTCCTTTCTTCTGGCCAACGCAGCTCCCTCATTGGTTGTGTCTGCTTTTCTAATCCTTTGACATTAGAATTTGACAAGGGTAATTTACTGTACACATTGCTGACTCTCTACATTTTAATACGTTGCTTGTGTCATTAGCTGACGTGCAGATACTACTAATAGATTGCTGTGTTTTGCCAGAAACACTTTCCTTGTTCCTAGACATGCATACATTTTACTTTGTGTACTTTCTGTGTGTTGATCTATTTTGTCAAGTCCTCTTCTAGCTAGTAGTTGACCATTTGTGCCAGTTTAACCAATAAAAATATAGAATTTACTGATTCTCTTATTTTGAGATTTCTCTATTTTAGGGCTGTTTTTTTTCTTAAATATAATATTTTTAGCACATTTCAGTATGGCTTATTTCATTGTTAACTAGCGCAATATCTTAATTCAGTTTTCTTCAAACAAAAAATGAGATTTGTTATAGAGCATTTTCATAGTATTGGTTTACATCATAAACAGTGTGAACATGACTATATGGGTTCCTTCTTTAATACTGAATGTGTGTTTTTGTTGTGGCTCTGTCCTTGCGTAGCCATCATGGCCTTCCTGTTCGACCTGAAAGATCTGGTTGATCTGATGTCTATTGGGACTCTGCTGGCTTACACTCTGGTTGCAGCCTGCGTGCTGGTGCTCAGGTGATCCCCGTCACACTTCCATTTATTACGATCTGAGTCACCTGTAATTACTACTATGAGCTGTAAAAATAAACACATGCGGGCACTAACCCAAAATTGTACCACTAAGGAATTTGGTAGGTCATATTTTAAGTCAACATAGTGGTAATGCTAATGATAAAAGTATGAATGATGGCAGAAAAAGGGCGGCACAGTGGGTAGTTCTGCCACATCACACTTTCTGTGTGGAGTTTGCATTCCTCCGGGTGCTCCGGCTTCCTCCCACAGTCCAACAGCATGCAATATAGGTTAATTGGTGACTCTAAATTGGCCCTGTAAATGTATGAATGTGTGGGTGTGTGTGCCCTGCGGTGTGTTGGCGCCTACCCAGGTTGTTCCCTGACTTGCGCCTGTAAGCTCCTGGGATAGGCTCTGGTCCCCCCGCAATCCCAGTTGGGATTAAGCGGTTCAGATAATGAATGTATAAATAATGAATGAAAAAAAGTTGCATGCAGAATTTCAGCAATCACAGTTTCATAAATACTATAAAATCTTATATTTTTCAGTCTCTACACATAGAATAGATTGTTGAGGATTTAACTTTACCCACCTTTGCACCCTCTGAAATATCAAAATCACTAAATCCAGTGACCATATGGAAAGTGTGTTTGTGTCTAAGGTACCAGCCAGAACATCCCACTCCGGTCTACCACATGACCAGCACACACGAGGAGCTGGAGCTGAGCGAGTCGATTAGCGACGGGAGCGTGGGCATCCTGCCTGGTGTGGAGGAGCGATTCAGCTTCAAGACGCTGCTTTTTCCAGACATCACAGAACCGTCAAACTTGTCCGGTTCTGCTGTCAACGTGTGTGCCAGTCTGTTAGGTATGTCGCATTGTTTGAAAATGCCAACAGAAATGTGTCAGCTACTGCCCACTCAGTAAACACCACTGTCACATGTTTGGGCTGCAGGGTTCCTCATCCTGGTCTTCAGTGTTTTGGCAGTACAGGGTGGTGGCACTAACTGGAGCATCGCTGCAATCAGTGTGATATTCATGGTGTGCCTCATTCTCACATTCATCATCTGGAGGCAGCCGGAGAGTAAAAGCAAGCTGTCTTTTAAGGTGAGTTCTGGGTGCTCTGTTCTTTTTTCTTTTGCTCTTAAAAGAAGCATCAAACATTTAGTATGTGACATCGTTTCCCTTCATTAACCTCAGTTGTTGGAGATTGACACCATAGACACAACTGAAAGCATCTTTCAGAGTCAATTGTTTTGTGTGTGCTATAATAAATCTTTCTTCCTTTGTGCACAGGTGCCTTTGTTACCCTTCATTCCAGTGATTAGCATGTTTGTTAATGTGTATCTGATGATGCAGTTGGACAGGGGAACATGGACACGCTTCGCTGTGTGGATGTCTATTGGTATGTGCTCTTCTAAGGCAGATCTAAAAATGTCAGATATTGAATCTCGAAAACCTGTGATAGAAATACATTTTATATTTCCAGTTTTTCCTCATTGAAATGTGAATGCCTAAAATGAGTGTAGTAATAGTAAATAAGTAAGCCTAAAGAGAATTGTAATTTTTAGCAATATATTAGTATGTTTTCAATTGGCATGTAATTCTGGCTGACAATCTATTTGCACCATTTTAATGTTTAAGCTGCAGTCACTCTCACTTACATTACTTGACAAAAGTTGACACCTGATTTTTGCTGTAATTGCACCTTTCGGCTGTATGTGAAAGACAGACGCCCAGATTATTTGTAAAATTGAAATCAGATGAGGTGTTACTTACCTCTTATTAATAAACAAACCGCTATGCATCAGTATAAAATTGCTAAAGTGCTGTCAGGTGTCAAGGTCTCCCCCATGTGGTGTGAAGCGTAGATTAACACGCCCCCTTCCCCACTAACCCTCTGGCTGAAATGTTATTATTTCTCCTTAATATATGTTTATCTGTATGTGTTAGGTATAAACGTATCACATGTTCGCTTGCGTGCTCTCTCCACGTCACGTACTGTATGTGTGTATCAACATTAAATAACATTAAAGAATTATTTCATATTATTCTTAGTAGTAGCAGTTGCGGTAGTCTGTGCTTTTGCATTAAAAAAACTAGAATATGGAATACATTATCTACAGCACCATAATTTGGACTAAATTAGAAATGAGAAATTAGTGTTAAGGCTAGGGTTAGATTTAGGGTTGGGGTTAGCAATACTGTGATACCATGATATTTTTGCTTAAGCTTATTGTACTGTCAAAATTTCATACTGGCCCATGCCTAATAGATATGTTAAGTAACAACCACTTTATCACTCTGCTTTCTAGGCTTTGCCATCTACTTCTGCTACGGAATATGGCACAGTTCAGAAACTGCTCTGGTTCGCTCCAGTCCCGACGAAGAGGATAATGAGTGCAAACCCACCTGCGCTTACAACGGCAACACCGTCTCACTCGAAAAAGAGGCTTTCCTCTGTACTAGACAAGAAGATGGAGTTGATGAGGAAGAAGAGCTCTGAGAGAGAACACCACATAAGCCTTAGCGCTGCCCTCACGACCGTCATCTGAGACGTGCCGTAAAGGGGTTTCTGAACAACTGTGCAGAAAGGAAACGGCGCTGCAGTCGATTAGATGAATCACGTCCTCACGAGGGGAGTTCTAGAGCTTTTTAGGGGGCTCTAAATGATTGGCTAGTGATTTGCCTTTCAGAATTCTGACAAGCCAGAAATTCGCACACAGCATTGAGTAACCAAAACCATTACAGGACATTTGCCTAAGGGTGGGTTAAAAGCATTTGGATGGTAGACATTTTTAGTAATTATTGATTACTGTGCGTGTGTCTGGTTATAGATCAGTCCCGGCTTTTATAATGCATCTGGGCTTTACCTCTGTTATTAGGATAGGCATCGGTACAGAAAGCATAGTGATAACTGTGAATCCGGGGCATTCAGTTTTTCCTAACTACCAGTTATTCTAATGAAAAAGTGTTACCGTTTTTTGACACCCTGCTTTGAATTATGAAACTTTTCTCACTGGGTTTAACTGCCCTAATCCAGATACCCCAGCATATTTTATACTCAAGAATTCCCTTTATGCCTTTTCCTACTACTGCCACCCAGTGGATTGGTAGTGCATGCCCAAAAGGAATGTAAGTGCTCTTTTGTAGTTATTTTAAAGCACTATGATGAGTGTGTTTAACACTTTTGTCTACCATTGCTTTTTAAGGCTACCATATCAATAAGTCTTGGACTAAGATAAATTTATACTCAAACCTTTTACATTATTTCTAAGTATTAGAAAGCTTTTCAATGTGGCATATTATATTATTGTGTTTTCATACATGACTTTCCTGAATGAAGATTATCTGGAGACGTTCGTGTTTTAGTTTTTTACCCTGGCGGTAAATACTGGTTCTCTGAGCAAGGAGAAGCATTTGTATATCTGACAGCAATAAACACATCATAATCATGCAAAATACAATACAATAGTTCCAATGTATTTAACCCAAAAGAGTCCAAAGTACAAAAATACAATTAATGTGAATTGTAACAGTATAAAAACCCCAAGTGTGCACTAGTTTACGAATATATGCATCACATAACCTAAATGAGCTTTTAATCTAGCTACCCATAGACAAATTCAGCAGTGTACCCCGTCAACATTCTGTACATTGTATTTGTTTATAAACTTTGCAGTAAATTATTTCTCAAATGCAAACTGTGCTTTTTATAGTGTCATTTAAGACGTAGGTGCAGAAATGTGACGTGTGTTTTGGTAGAGGATTACTGTTATGGTTTTTTTAAGCGTTCGTGCTGGTGGTCTGATCCTGACAAAACAACATCTTTTAACATGAAAAGCAGCAGATCATACATGTTCACCCTTCTCCTTATTGATAGACAGACTAGAGCCTTTGCAGTAACAAAATGAATGTCTGTTGCTCAACATGTAGCACTGTTTACAATATTTCACTGTGCCTTCTATTATTCTTACTGCCTTTTCGGAGCATTTCTGAATTGTATATAAACGCTGGAATGGTAGAGAGCTGTACAGAATGTGCAGAAGCTTTTAAACTCCTCTTCATTCGTTGTAGTTGTAAATAAAATGCTTTTGTCACATATGTTTCTTTTTTGCACACTGTTATAACCTTGTTTGTGCAATGATACACAACTGTAAAGCTATTTTTATCAAATGTAAATCAGTTCCTAAAAATACTCTGAACATCGCTAATAGTAGGAAATGAGCAAAAAAGCATCTAAGGCAAAAAAAAGTAAGTTATCAACGTGACTTACTAAATAAATATACATGAGTGCACCTTGACTGAGTGAAGTTGGCGGTTGCACAGAAAAAGATGTTTTCAGTTCTCATGAACCAAAACTGCTAGCTCAAATAAACACCAAAGGCATGCAATTAATAAACAGGAATCGCAGACACATGAAATACTTCCAAACATGGCATTTATTAATACAATTAAATGGCGCACTCCACAGTGATGAATCCTAAAATTAGCTGACAGCAACGCTACCATCAGGTGAAGGTCCTCCTGCATGTCAGGAATTTCGGCACATTCAGAAACGTCTGCCTGAAGTGCCTGTTTTTTTTCTGGTATAATTTCTCCGCGCCTCCCTTACGTTTCTTCTCCATCTTTCACTCACTTACGCTACATCACCCATATCGGGTGATTTTTATCCATTACTTTATATCCCGACGTAACTTTAAAAAGACATCAAATTATCTTGTTTAAGACCAAAACAACAACAGTTGCTGTACGTCCTTTAAGGAATCCATGTAAATCTAACGTAACCTCTATTTTTGTCTGATGCGAAAATAGTCCAATACGGTCAAGTGACATCGGTCGTCTGTTGCACCCATAGGTTTTTGTTTTTTTTTAGCAAGAAAAGCGAAAGCAGGAAAATTCTACACCACTGAGAAGAAGAAGGCACTACTCAAGCTCTCCTCCTTCCATGTCGTTTTGTAATTGTTGTGTGGATCTTGTCCGCTGAGTGTCGCTGTGGACACACTGTGATGAAATGCGTCGGAGAGCGTCTTGGAGGACAGAAGGTGGGATGCTGAGGTGAAGATGCTGCACGGAGGAGACGCGCCGGATTTCCTCCACCATCACCAGTACCATCTCTATCCTCATCCTCACTGCATGTGAAAAGACGTGTTAACGGGCGGAATGAGAGAAGCTTCATAACACACCGAATTCACCAGATCGTTTGCTGAAGGTACGCATATAATCTCCAATTATTGAATGTTATTTGAGAAGCTTCTAGTATATGGATTCATTCAGTCTTTTGGTCATGATTCTTTTACGGGTCAAATCCTGCGTGTGTGCTGAGGCTGTGATTCTTTGTTACTCCAACTAACGCCGCGTTAGACCGCACGGTCAGTGACGGGGCGCGCAGGTCTGCTGTCAGACAAAGAATATGTAGAAAAGGGTTTTACTTTCACTACATGTTTTTTTTTTTTTAACTTTTCTTATTGATATGGACAAATATCAAAACATGCAAATGTTTGTTTATGTCCCGGTCCACCAAGTTAAACTTGTTTTAATATTTGAAATTATTAAATGATCTGCAAAGTCAGTTCCTTGCGCTTTAATTGGCTGTTATCCGTTGCATGCTTTTTGCTTTGTTTTGCACGTCAGAGCTGCGATGAAATGAGGAAATTAAGCCAAGCAGAAAGACTGATTCATGATGCATGCAATACCTATATGTAAAAAAAAAAGTGCTTTTTATTATTTCCCAAAGGGTTGTTAAGGCTACATCTGTCCCTAGTTGTGGCTGTAATTTCTAATATTTTGTTTTAACAAATTTAGTCCTCTTGGAAACCATTAAACTGTGGTTTAGACCCTAATGGAGAGCTGACAGCTGAGGATAAGAGTTCAAATGTAAGCTGAGTTTGAGAGCCTGCGATGATGTGTCTTGAAACTATAGGACATTCAAAAAAATCATATATGTTTAACTGATTTTGGCACTGGGATCATAAGAGACTAGATGAAAAATATATATGAGGATATAGGTGTGGATTGATAAGCATTACAGCTTTCACATCTGAAATATCACCCTTGTCAGCATTATGTCCCAAGGGTGTCTGATTGACAAGTGAGAAAAGCAGATGTTTGGAGAAGCAGGGAAGAGATAGAGGAGGACACTGTGACTCATGCTAATGATCAGTTGAGATTAAAAGGGCTTTGACCTCTGCTCACACCCTGATCCAGCTGCCAGTTAGTAGGATCCACTGTATGTTGGATGTATGCTATGAACTGGAATTAAGATGTCATACAGCAGAAATTATCTGCATGCCCACCTCAGAAGAGACTGCATGGCTTCTTGTTGGAGAATCTGAATTCAACATATGTCTATATGGATTATGGTGTTAAAAATTGATGTCTGCTGTAATAGGAATTACATTTTTGCTGGCCCTAAGATAAATAGCACTGTCCATCTTAGTGCCCCTAGTGACTGTCCGCCAGATTTTAGGCCCCTTACCAAGCTAATTCATAACAATACAGAATTTGTAAGACCAATATCCCAGCTTTTAAAGTGCCCAATTTAACATCTCCATTTTCTCTTTGCTATATTAAATTTTACCTACTGTAGCCTCCTCTACACAGCCACAATGTTTATGACTTCCTGCCTCTTCTATTTTCTCATCCGAAATTCATCTCTGTGATTACTTTGTTCAGTTCGCCTCATGGATCTCAGAGCTCAGTCTTTGCCACCCAAGTCAAATAATGAGAAATATTGCAGTTCTTCCCTCAAATTCTCATATTGCTTTGTTCCTACCGCTGACAGAGATGATGGACGTCTCAAGAAAAAAAAAAGCAGTGCTTGCATATCAGCTATGCTCTGTGATGTAGAACTTTTAATATATTCATGGAGGATATGATTAGTGACGCTGGTTACTTATGACACATGCATACAGAAATCATAGCCAGTATTAATACACCGTTTAGATTTTATCCAAAGTTACTAAAACAAAAAAATATATATAAAAATATCATCAGTCTCTGGTGCTTACCCCACAACTGCATTGAATGTCATTTTTATGTCTCTGTCTTGTAAATATATCAGTGTAATTAATTTTAACTTCAAACCATCAGTGCAATTCTAAACGTGTGCTAATGGATAAATAGCATTTAAATAAGACTGGACACAATGGATGTTTTATTAATACATATCACATTAAAACTTCTACTTTTCTTGGATCAGTGCAATTTGCAATATGCTTGTGTGTGCTAATGTGAGAAAGTAGAGTTGTTGCCATGACACATCAAGGGTAACAGTGTTGGTCCTTTTTGTTGCTGTTTGCTGGACTGCATTGCAGCTTTGCCAAACTAAATGTTCATATTTTCTGTGTATACCTACATGATGAAAGCTTACTACTGCAGAACGCAATCCTACTCACCAGACCGGCCGCATCCGATGTGTCATGCAAGAGAACGTGAAGAGAACGCAAACACGCACCAACTTCTCTAAGCAAGCCCACCAATTCCTTTCATGTCTTGAAAGAAGAGTGACTCAGTAATCATAGAGAAATCCTTGCAGATGGTAATACTCCAGCGGAAAACTGTGATTTTAATAATGCTAACTTATTATTCTTCCAAAGGGTGCACTGATTTATTGTGCATTATAATTTTTCTTCATTGATCCTACAAGTAATGTACGGATTCAGAATTAAATTTATTACGTAATATATACAATACATGTTGCACTTAAATAAAATAGGAATAAGAAATTAACAAGTCCCCCCCACTATACTGAGGCAAACCATTTCGCATGGTATACTGGTGTCAGGCAAATGTCTATAATGTGCAATGAGAGAGTACATTGTGAGCAGTATGCTGATTGCCCACACGTAATAAAAGAACAATCATATGTAGAATAAAACAATGATGACTCTAGCTCAATATTACTGATGTAACGCAAATAGGAATGTGCAGACATAGAATGCTTGCTGGATATGTGGGTTCCATTGGGATAATGAGGTTATTTAAGATGTTATGTGAGTTTGTTAGGAAAATGCATGCTGAGACGTGCTCATATTTGCTTATAGATTATCTTTTACCTTTTCCTCTTCTTCCCTGACATGTTTCCTGTCTGTCATTGTTTGCTTTTTCTTATCTCCTCTCTTCTCCAAAAGAGTTTTTCTCCTCTGTTCTGGAAAATGATTAATCTTCTCTTCTTTTCTCTTCTCCAAAAAGCATGTATCCTCTCTTCTGTCTTCCAAAATCACTTCTCCCTTCCTGTCCTTTCCTCTCCTCTCCTCTCCCATCTTCTCTTAACTTCTTTTCTCCTCTCTTCTCTTCCAAAAATGTATCCTCTTCTCTTCTCTTCATTAAAAATCAGAGATGTCTCAGTGAGAACTGTGTTTTCATGTTAACCGACCAATTTCAAACAGATTCATGACAAATTAGTGGTTTCTTGGGCAACTAAAGCTGGCAAGTCTGTTGTTTTCCACAGAGTGAGCTCTGACTAATATGAAAAGGATAATCACTGTTATTATTATTTTTATCACTGTCACTATTATGATATTTGCAATCAACCTGATCACCATAATTACAACATCACTGGTAATGAGTCACAATTACTGTATTTATCATACTAGTAAATCTATTCTAGCATGAGGGAATTCAGGTGTCCTGAGTAAAGTTATGCAAGTGAAACTCTGTCAGTGCAATGTTTTAACATTTTTAGATCGCAACTCTAACTTTTCCTCAGACAAAAGCATGTATCCTTTTACATTAAAGAGTTGCTCTCCTCCCCTCTACATTATGCTAATTGATGGAGCAAGTCATTAATAGATCTCTCTCTCTCTCTCTCTCTCTCTCTCTCTCCCTCCCTCCCTCTCCCTCTCTTTCATTCTCACTCATTACAGCCCCTCTGCCTTTATGCACAAAAGATAAGAGGCATTTCAACATCCAATTAATCATTCCGCCATAACGATTATGGCCTGTTGTCATGGCTGCTTGTGGTGGGAAGCAGCACTTTCAGGACAGGAAGGCCTTTTAGGTGGCATCAAATTCATCTCTCCGTCCTTGCTTACCTTCCTTTTTCTCTTCCCTACAGTTTGGTTGTTGTTTTGTGGTGTTTGTGGGTTTCTTCTGCCTTTTTTAAAGTGTTAAAGGCTTGTCAGCTCACCTATATGACATGGTGATAAAGAAGTGTAAGGTCATGCATTGTTGGTAGCTGTGACTTTTTTTTAAACTGTCTTTAATGGTTTGACACATTCACTTGTGTGTGTGTGTGTGTGTGTGTGTGTGTCTTTCTGTCTGTGTGTCCACTGTCTCGTTTCTCAGTGTCTTGAAGAACATTTTTTAAGAATGTGTCTTGGATTTAAAGTTGCTGTTAATTTTGTAGATTTCAAAAGAGTGACACAATGCTAGTGTCTCAAGCAAGCGTGTGTGTGAGTGTGTGTGTGTGTGTGTGTTATGCTCATGGGGCGGGTCTCACTGCAGTATTTCTTTCTCTCCACCCCGCCTCTCTGCATGCTGCATAGAGCTCTATGTGTGCTCAACCATGCTTTTCTGTTTATACACACACACAGAGGGAAAGAGAGAGAGAGAGAGAGAGAGAGAGAGAGAGAGAGAAGCATGCACACACACACACACACACCGAGGCAGACAGCGAGAGTCAGAGAGTGCAGGGTGAAAATGGAGGAATCTCAATAAATCTGGATGGTTATTGGATCAGTCTTGCCACCCCCACTCCCCAGCCGCCTCGTAGAGAGCTTTAACCCCTTCAGGTGCTCTCCAGGAAAGAGCCACCTGCAAATCTGCAAACATTCACACCGGAGGAGTTGTAGCAACATTATGAGCAGTAAAAGTAAGGTCTGGGATAAGGGTTAGATTTTTTCTAAATACTTAATTTGTATGAAATCAAATATTTAATTTATGTTTATTTTCCTAGAGACTGTATTTATCCTCTGTTTACTCTCAGTGGTGCCTCTTAGACTTCATGGTTCAAATTATTACTAAATAGTGTGAATGTAATAAGACATCAGTCTACATTTTTACATCAATTCAGTGAGAAACAAGCCCATATCATCAAAAATAAGCCTGTTGATCAGACAATATATTTTTGTGATTTTGTGCTTTTAGTATTTACACTGTCTGTTTCTGTTGCCAGAGACCACAACTGACTCTTCTCTCCCACGCATTACTGCATTTTTGCACACCTTTATTGTCATATTATGCTTCCCATACTACATACATTGCATTATTGCACATCCTTGGTTCAGATTGCACAGTTGATTATTTATTCAAATCACCTGCACATTTCTATGGAGGGATATGCAAGGATATGGAGTAGATATTTATAAAGTTTACACTACTTGGCAATTAAATCCAATTCTTTGGATTTTTTCTTCCAACAATTTGATATGAATGGAACTGTTGGTCAAGGTCAAAGTCAAAATAAACTTTGTCATCTCAGCTATATACATGTATATAGAGAGACAAGATGACTTGGAATTTTTACAGAGTACACAGAACAGAAAGACACATAGAATATGCATATAAAAAGACTATAAAATATAAACTAAACTAAAAGAAAATGTGTAATTTAGTTACATGAGGTGTTGAATGATATGTAGAAATATTGCAGCAGCTGTCTAGAGGAGAAAAACTACAATTACATTCTTAAATTGTCTTTTGCACTGAATGTGCATAAGATCTGTGCTAGTTCAATGTGAGAATTTTATACAGACAATTATTAAATAACGTAAGTTTCACTAGAAAATCTAAGCTAGAAGTAGAAAAAGTAGATTGTGTTAAATCAGCAGATGATATCGTTTCGTATCGATGTTGGCTCTTGAACTGAATCGAAATCATATTGTAGCATACCTTACTATTGGCATAGACTAAGTATTAATATTGATCAAACATTTTGTGCCACGTAATGAATATGATCATACTGGGCAGTGATATAACAGTCCTGTAGTACATCCAAAGATTTGAAGTTTCTCTGTGAACCTAGATATTCTGCGTATGTAGACTCGGCTGATGGATGGTGGAGCAGAGCGAGCAGGCAGCCGGTGTCAGATTGGACAAAGATCTTGCCTCTGCTCTGTCATAACACTGTCGAAGGCCCATCTGTTTAAAGCAAAGTCCATATTCTCTGCAATGGTGGCGTCGATTCTGTTTGCTGAGACTTTGTGTGAGATGGAATGGTGGCGGTGCGTGTGTGTGCGTGTGTGTGTGTAACAGGACAAAGGGGACAGCATCAGACTGGTATAGAGGCAGGTTCAAATGGAGTCTGCATGAATCGAGGGGGGGCCAAAGCGACAGAGTGGGTGGGCTTATAGGTGGAAGGGAAAGGCGGGGAGGGCCAATGATGTGTGTGTGTGTGTGTGTGTGTGTAGGCTGTAAATTTTCTCTAACGGTCTAGACAAAGAGCTGGCCTCATTTCACTCTAGTGTGTCTCCGATAGTCTCTCTAACAGTATTCCAAGTGCACCATCCTGGCCCAAACGTCCCACGCGCACAGTTGTAGATGCACATGCAGAAGGAGGGAGAAAAAAAGAGAGAGAGAGAGATGGAAGGAGGAAGGGAGGGAGGGACGTAGGTGGGGGAAGGGCTGCACTCTCCGCCTTTGTCCCTGCAGTGTGTGCCAGGAGAGGAGATTTTTGGATTAATTAGTGTGTCAGTTTGTGCATGTAGCAGCATCTGGAGGGAGTGATGGATATGAGGCTCATTCCGATTCTCCTTATTTCCACATTCACACATTAACGTACACACACACACACTGAGAACATTATGAGGTTTGTGGTTCCCCATGTAGATCAGTGAGAGGCAGATGCTGACAAAAACATCTGATAAAATTTTAACATGTGCAAATGATTTGATGTGGTTATTGGGTGGTTGTATACTCATGGTGCCCTATTCCTGAGAGAGACTGCGTGGCTGACATTGTGTGTGTGTGTGTGTGTGTGTGTGACATTTGATGGCACGTTTCTCTTGATGGAGTTCACTGTATAGAAGCACTATTTAGCTGAGGTGAACAGAGCTGAAGAAAAACCATTATAAACAAAGATGTCTGTGAATAGAGAGGTGGTATGTGAGAGTGTGTGTGTGTGTGTGTGTGTGTGCTAAGTGTTATTTTCACACTGTGAAGTGAGGAGCAGTCCAATGGTGTCAAAACGAAAGGCATATTCATCAGAGCACCTATTGTTCTCGAGGTGTGTGTGTGCACTCATTCCTCCACTGCAAGGTGTCACTCACACAACAGAACAAAAAACTGTTTGTACAAACGGCCTGCGCTTATCATGTCGGTACGTGTATTTTTCTGAATAGTGTTCATATACTTACATACTTTAAATACATTCTGCTGATAGCTGAACACATTCATGCAACACAATTTTTATCTTGGGTTATTTGCAATGATGCCTACATTACGCAGGATTTACACAATGTATGTGACTCACCAAATATAATCTCCATATTTCTACAAACAACATGAGAAAAACACCAGACTTTATCTGGTGTTTATGCTTTTATATCAGAGAGATAGAACAATGTGTTTAGTATGTATGTGTTTCACCATGTGTGCATGTGTATAAGAGTGACAGTTTGGATTTAAAAAGTCATGCTATAATTAGACTGGATGTGTGGGAGTTGGTCCACATCTGCTTGTCTAAGAAATTTACCACATTAGCACTTTAACATGTAGAGGTCTAACATTTTTCATTTTATACAAATATTTAAAAATCAGGATTCAGTTGAAAAAAATATTGATTGTGAAAATAAAGAGGAACAAATAATTTGGGTGCAGCTACACAAAGAATAATAGCAATAGCAACAGTAGTTGTTCTTATTATAATTATAATTATGGTAAATCTGCTTTTATGTGATTTTTCATTATTCACAGTTTTTCTTCATGCTGAGTCTCTGTTTATCCTCTTAAATCTCATTTAGGGGTCACGCAGTAATAACTCTGTGTTTCCCTGCATCCTCCACACCAGCGTGGCCTTTCTGATAAACGCATTACTGATTACACGCCTGACAAATGGACATACATGTGACATAATTAGGATGGATTTGGCGCTCGGAAGCGCAGCGGGAGGGATTCATTTATTTAGGACCTGGGGACTGAAATCTTGTTACAGACACCAGCAGCACTTTGCTGTTGCAATATGATGTTCTTCCCGCATCCCTGCATGACCCGAACAAGTTTGTGCTGTGAGAAGGTGTTTTAGAGAAGTCATGAGAATTGGGATTCAAGCTTGATGAATGAGCATTTTCTTTATAAAATTTGACCAGTTTAAAAAGCTTTTTTCTTGTGAAATTTCTTATGTTTTTTTGTGAACATAAAATAGTAAAGGCATTTTCTCTTTTGTCTTTGAAAGCACTGTGAAACTCAAATTTATTGGAAGAAAATAAACACGCTTCACTTTCTTTAAACTTTTAAACTTAGATATGGACTAAAATCCCTGTTACCAAATGTTACATTTTTAGGATTTGTTTCAAAATATGTCACGTCATGCTTAACGAATTTATCAAAAATGAACTGGGTCCCACTTCTCCATTTGACCCATTCATGAAGAGCAGTGCTTGGACGGTACCTTGGTACTGGTCCAGGATTCGAACTGGCGAACTTCCTATCGCGGGCAAACGTCTGAACCGTTGCACTACCAACTTTCCCAAAAAGATTGGTCCTTTATTAACGGCTGTAGATATACCTTTATTTGTACACAGAATCAGTAGAAAACATTGGAATATGTTCTCTAGTGAGAGTTCTTAGGATCAACTGTGCATTTTTGTCTCATTTATTCTTCCAGCCCCTAAGGTTTCCCTTTCTTGTGCAAACCAGTACATCTAGCCCAAGATAAAAAAAAATCCATTAGTCATATAGTAATAGAAAAATGTATTTAAAAAAAAAACTTAAGCAGCTTCTAGTACCTACCACATCATCACACATTGTAATTTCAACTGTTCAATATATCTAAAGCGAAATGTGACCCTAAGCGGTTGGTGATAATTGCCCATTAAAAACGGATTACACATCCAGCCTAGATGTAAATGAGGATGTGGTGATCAGCCGTTTCCATCTTCTATCTTTAATGCCGCAGAAAGGGCCAAGTTTTTGTGACCCTAGGTCAATGTGAGTGGACAGACATTCAAATTGATCTTCAAATCAATGTGTCTTGTGGAGACTGGGTTTTAATCAGGTCTTATAACTCACTCCATGCATTTATTTATTTGGTTATTATACCACTAGCTCTTTGTTTTCTTTGATGTGACTTAATTAATGTTAATTTAAAGTTAACTGTTATGCCTACATAATTGTGGATGTTAAATGCAGGTTTGATGCTCAAAGAAATACTGCATAGTGCATTGTGATGGTGCCACAGAAGGCTGTTTCTGATAATAATAATAATAATAATAATAAT
>JAVGVS010000014.1:3184827-3248930 GCA_032718565.1 Distichodus sexfasciatus
TGAAATTTATGTTACTGTTTTGGCTTCAGCTCCCACATCTAATGAGAAATGCGAGCTATATGAAAGCCATCAGTAAACATACACACACACACACCACGCACATGACGCACATTGCAGCATAATTCTCAACTTGGTCCTCTAACACTCGACTGGGACGTGACTGTTCACTTCTCACCTCACGTCTCACCCCCGTCTCGCTCTGCCTCCTTGGGGGATGTTGTCATGGATACTGTTGCCTTGGAGGCCCGTCACTCGGCAGTCACATGGCCTGGAGGATTTGTGGTCCAGGTGTGTGTGTATTCATGTGTCTGTGTGTGCGAGAGTGACATTATTTACATTATATTATTATTTTATGATATATTAATAATAATAATAATAATAATAATAATAATATGGTATTTAGAAAGCTTTTCTCAAGCCTCCCAAAGTGTGTACAATCAAAATGGAAAGAAGAACACGAGAAATCCAATTGCAGTAAAATAGATTCATATTAAAAGCAAAAAACACAAAAGTATATAAATGTCTTTGATCGTCTTTTAAAAATTTGTGCCTGATGAATATGCTGATCCTGAAAAGCCAAACTGATCCCTGATCAAAACAACACGCTACTCTTTATTCCTCAGTTTACCTGAAGAAGGGAGTGAAGGTTTTCTAGTGTGCTTTGCCTTGCGGTGCTCCAAAGCAATTAAACCAGGTCATATTGGATACTCCCACCAGCTAATTAGAATGGAAAATTGGTTAAATAAGATGGTGGAGTGGGGGAAAGGAAAGATGGAAATTGGAGTGGCATTTGCCTTTGGAAAGTGCTGTGTGTGTTTGTGTGTGCGCGCATGCAAACGTGTGGGCATGTGTTGGTTTCTGTGCTGCGCAGCCAGGCGTGTCATTGCGCTGAATCGGTGTGTGTCGGCGCATGTGTGTGCGCAAAGCTGTCCAATATGGATTTGTTCAGGTTAAGGGCGAGGAGCTAGACCGCGCCAAGTGTGAGAGTTACTGTGTAAAATGATGGGAGTAAAAGGGGTTTCTTACCCAGACAGATCGAAATATTTCATTCATGCTTTGCTTTCTCGTTGGATGAATCGAAAACTGTGTTTATAATTTATGCAATGATGGCTAGTGTCTGCATCTGTGTTTTTATGCATTTCTGATTCTGTCTTTGTGTACCTGTCTGTCTGTTAATGAGAAAGAGAGGCCAGGAAAACTGAAAGAGGGCTAAAGATGGTCAATATTGAAACTGTCTTTGATTTTCTGTGCTCGACACCAGCTTGGCAGTTGGCACAATGACCTGATGCTCCATGATGCATAGCTGAATATCTCACATATGGCACTCTGTAGCCACAGCCTGTTAGCAAATACAACAGAGAATGTCGGGGGAAAGCACTATTTACCTTTTTAAGTCATTTTGCTTCATTACCCTGTCTATTGCCATGTTATCTGTTTGCACTTGTTATCCTGTTTGTTCACTGTCTTGTTGAACTACAATTTTATCTTGTTGGATGAGATGACAACTAGATGAATTAAATAATAAGCCGGTGGTGACTTAAAAGGTAATCTGAATATTGATTATATTTCCTATAATTTTACAGGTGAAATCAGTTCACAAGACAACTTTGTTGTCTGCATTTATAGATGTAGGTTAATCATATTTTTTAATGCTATTTCTAAGTCTTTGATGTAGACTGATGATTTGTGTACTAAAGTGTTTGGTAACAGCAGTTGGATGTGGTTCGTGCTGAATGCAGTCTCTTTGAGAAGCTGTAGGATCTAGAGATTAATCCTCTTCTCCTCCTCCAGCACGGAAATGCTTTGTGTCTGCGCTTTGTGGACACAAGCTTTGGAAGGAAGAAATTTCATTTGATGACAGTAAGAGATCTAGAATCCCCTTTTTCCCTCTCTGCTAATTCAATTTACTCATTAAAAATGGCCTTTTCTCCAGATAATGTGATTGACAGAATCACCACATCAGTGAGAAGTGTCTCTACTTCTCTCTCTCTCTCTCTCTCTCTCTTTGAGAGAAAGTAAGAGAGAGAGTTAAGAGAAATGTCATGGGCAAGCAATTTATGTATGTTGTCATTTTTATGTACTGGTAATATGCTATGAAACTGAACAATTTAGATCTGGAACAGCATTTAGAAATGAACATTATATTACCACCAGTTTTGCATGAATCAACTGATATATTTACTCCAAAGTATTATAAAGATTAATCTACAGCTATTAATACAGATCAAGTTTGAAAGAACAACGAAATCGGAGAGGTTAAAAATATGGTTAAGGTTCAGCTTTGAGTTAGATGTCATTTTAGTGCTTTGAAATAAAGTGAATTTTGTGTAAGATCAGATTGAGAATGAATGTTACTGTTAGGAATATTTATTGCTAATCTTGTTGCTTAGTTTACGCATGCAGACACTTTGGCAGATGCAGTTAAAATCACAAAAATATGAGCCTCATCTGACATCTATTGGCTGTAGTGAACTAAAATTGGCTGCCCTTGACCAGATTCCCTCAGTGCAGATTAAGTGTTTTTCTGTTTGCTCCATCACTCCTGCAGCCAAACTCATTCATCTCTGGTAAATTATCACTGTCACGTGTGTATTCATAGAGCTGTGTGAAATCATAGCCACTATCAGCAGTTGATCATGTTTTTAGGTAACTATGAAAACTCAAAGACCTGAGATGTGTCAGATTTTTTGTGGGGAGCTATGTGGAAAGTTCTGTATTTAAGGACTGATTCAAAGTTGGGTCACGTGTAGCTCTAGTATTATTTAGATCTAAAAATGATTGGAATCATTGGAAATACACAAGAAATATTTGTGTGAATGTGTTTCCATGTTTATGGTGACTAGATATTGTCCAGTTAATTGTGTGCTTAATAACCATTGTAAAGTAGAAAGAAATGGGGTACTTACCCATTACCTTTCTCTGCCTGAGTTTGTAAAGGTGTGTAACTTAACTAGCAGTAACTTGGTCATCATAAGAATAGTTTCTTCTTATTGCCTGGGGATTACTGTCAATTACTGTATTTAATATATTGGTATTATTGTTATTATAATGACTGATGTTTCTTCAAAAAAATGAAAAAGTGTGCATTTTTTGTGTGGTGCATATGAGCTGTGTGGGTAGACCACTGTCAATAGTATAATTAATTTCTTGTCAGTGTATTTGGCAAATAGGACCTTTGTCCTTTGTCTGTGTTACCTCTATCACTGCAGAACACACAGATGAACACATGATGACCTTCTTTCACTCGCTCCATTCATGACCAAAGCTTCCCGTTCAGCTCCTCAACAGAGAAATGAAAACACAGCTGTTTGCTGTCTCTCCTGCAGCGGTGACCCTCCCTTCCCCGCTCCTCTACCTGCCCTAACCTTTAACTCTGAGCAAAGCTCTTCTCCAAATTCTCCAGCACACTCCCGGATGGCTGGTTGTCATGGCAACATAACCAGAACTCTACCCCCCAGAATCATTTCTCATAATAACATGGGTTTAACGTCCCCAACTGTTTAAGATAAGCAGGGGTCTGCCATTTGAACTTATGGCCAGGTTTGAATAAACAAGACTTTAATGTGGCAATCTGACTATAGTCTCGAAGTAATCATTCACGTTTAGTGTGTTGATACTTTATGTATGCACCTTTTGTATCACATTCTCTGTGGGGGGGGTTTTCACATCAACAAAGTCCCATAGCTTTCATTCACACAAACAACCTCCTCTCGCTCTTCTCAGCCCCCGGGAGACACTGAGGATCCTGGCACATCTGTGTTCTCCTTGTAGTGCTCTAGTGAGATATATTGTATGTGCGTCATCAACCACATGGTGGTGTGTTATTTGTGTAAGGCATAAGAGGGCTCTTCTTTTGGGTGTAAGACTATTTGCCTCCATGTATCCAGTGATGTGATGTCATCAGTACTGAAATTCATTTAAAATTAATTATTTGACTCCATTCACTTTCTTGTTCACGTTCTCCATCACTCACTCATCCACTCTTTTCCTCACTCATTCACACTCCTGCAGCTGCTCGGTCTATAAGAGTGTGCCGCTGTTAAGCAGATGGCACACTTGGCAGTTAGAGTGAAAAAAGGAAAAACTGGAACACATGTAATGCATCCTTTTGTCAACTCACAAATTGCAAATATTTACATTTTTCATTACAAGGGCACCAATTATCACATTTCCATCAGGTTCACAGCATTCAGGCATGCCAGAGGTGTTGATGTGAGCATGAGTAGACTCTTTTCTTTCAGACACAGGAGTAATTTGAGATTAGGAGTAGGAGATGAGAGAAATATTCAGGTTTGAGTCACATTGACTTGATAATAAAATAATGTTCATGGTAATGCTACTTTGTCTGTATTATGGCTCAACTCTGATGCTGCATTGAAGCCTTCAGTCCTGTAGTGAACAATCTGCTACTTTAAAGCTGCCAACATGAAGCACATGCTTTAGTGCCATGGCATGGGTTCATATAGTTCTTGAATGCAGCCATTACTGGTATTAAAGCTTGAGAAAGGTATAAGCTGAGCGCCACCAAAAATGTAACTTGGCAGATATATTAAAGAAGTCAGTGTGTCTTACTCGAAATCATTGTTGTCATTTAATTCCCTATTAAATGATGACCCAACTTGGATTAAGTGGTTCAGATAATTAATGAATGAATGAAGAGATATCTAGATTCCCAAACAAAATGAGTTATATTACCATTGGTTGTAATCATGCTGCAGCTCAACTAAAGTGGCTCAGTAACTTGCTCAAGGACTTGGAATCTGAATCTTGTCATGAGATGTAATTCACAGACATTTTCAATTGCAGTCTCCAAAGATGGTGCAAAACAGCCCGACAGAGACAAAGATTTATCAGCGGTGGGAAAGAACCTCACAGTTGCCACTGCAATAGTATATTACTTATTTCTAATTGGTTTAACATCAAGAACTAACTAACTACAAGACCTATGAGGACTGCTTGACAGGAAATGGTGTTGATTTCTCAGTGCATCAGTCATAATGATAATTAAACAATGGGCTCCCACTGAAACTTTGTAGTCAGGTGCATTTTGTCCTGTGCTTTACATTAACTTTTGTGTGTGTTCAATTTTAGGCCAATATTATAAATAGATGAAAAATGGGTTGAAGTCACCTGGGTAAATGTCTGCATGATTGACATGCGTATATTCAGTATGAGAAAGAAAAAGGGGCTCCTTCAGTTACCATTAGCTTCAGATTATTCTTTTCAGCATGCATTATCTCCATTTCTTACTTTGCTTTTTTTAATGTTTATTTTTTAAAGATTTCTCATTGTGTGATGTAAGGACAAAAGAGCTATGCTTCATAATAAACCTGAAATCACTGTACATGGCAAGTGCATGTACATGGCATTTGCAAATCTATTTTGTCTTATTTTGATCCCAGTGCCTGTATCACAAATACAGAACCATTACTGCTACTGTCAGGCTGCACTTGGGGGCAGATTTTACTATGTACGCTAATGTATGGAGTCAAACTGAAAATATAGTAAATTGACGAGATGAAATTCACAGCATCTTTGTCATCCAAAATTTATTTAAAAAGACTAGATCATTACAATGCCTGAAAACCCAACAAATAAAACAGGCAAACTTTCCATAAGGTCAGACCAAATTTCCCCTTTGATTAAGCTGGAAAACAACAGATAGTTTGAAACAGTAAATCAACAATGGGAGCTGAACAAAGCTAGCAATGATTAAGTGTTTATGTGGTTAGGGTACAGATCTACTATATCTAAATTACTCTTTGTAATTACAGCAAAGGTGATGAAATTCATGCTAATTAAGCATACTTTGATTCAATGTTTTCCAGAACATTAACAGAAAACCACAAACTTCAATAAAGACCCAATTATTTTATTTGCAGTTAAGTGTGCTATTTTACGCCAATGAATACATGCCTGATTATTGACATTTTCTAGGCTCTCTCTCACTGTCCCTCAGTTCATTCTGATGTGTGCTACTTTATTGGTTCATTTGTGGTCCCAGCCCACCGTTCCGCTCTCAGTAATGACTGACATGCACATCCTCAGTCTGGAGACAGGAAAAGTGCCTTTTCCAATTACCGTTAGTTTCGCTGAATTACACTGGCACAGCTCAGCTATCCTACCCATTACATCTCCGACGGCTGACACCGGCTAAGTGACATCAGAAATAT
Source organism: Distichodus sexfasciatus (assembly GCA_032718565.1). NCBI lineage: Eukaryota > Metazoa > Chordata > Actinopteri > Characiformes > Distichodontidae > Distichodus > Distichodus sexfasciatus. The sequence continues at coordinate 3,191,001 of JAVGVS010000014.1, forward strand.
GGAGATAAACATAGAAGCTCATCAAAAATGCCAAGAGCACTCATGCTTTCATTTAATTAGTGCCTGCTCCTCAAGTTCATTGCATTGATTCAATAATTGGAGAATTGCCCTCTATTCATTTCCTGTAGTTATTAAAAGAGGTTTGGTGAAAACAGGGTTGGTAAGACACACCAGAGTTGGAGTATAGGCTTGTTGGATGGGGTGGATTGCTCCTGACCAAGTCAGGTGCTTGTTTGCCATTGTTGGGCAATAGCAGTGCTATTAACTCAACTACTTTTTTTCTGTAGCTTAACAGTAACAACGCTACTAAATTAAAACATTAAACATTACAATATTAAAATGTTGTAGCTTGAAAAGTAACTGACTCCTTTTTTCAAATAGTTATGTAGTGTGGAAAGAAGTGACATTATTACAAAAGTAAAGTATTTTACTCACTTTACAAAGAAGATTTTCAGTTAATAGGAAGTAGCATGTGACAAGCTACTGTGCCCATATGGCACATGGACATTGCATCACAGTACACATTTGGCAGCTGCAAGTTGGAGTTGGAGAATGGGGTCCACCTTGGTGAAGATGGACGTAAGTATCTGTGGCTGTAAAATAGCTTGGATGTAGTTAGCTACTTTTTAGTAGTAGTGTGTAGTGTAGCTAACTACTAAATGAAAACAGTAGCTTGACTGTTTTATTCATAAGTAGGTAGGGATGGTGGTGGTCTAGTGGTTAGGACACTTGCCTCTGGACTCAGAGCTTGTGGGTTTGAATCCTACCATCAGCACTGCCATCACTGAGTCCCTGAGCAAGACCCTTAACCCCAAATTACTCCAGGGAGACTGTCCCTGAAATTAGGAAAATGAAAGTTGCTCTGGATAAGAGTGTCTGCTAAATGCATTAAATGTAGATGTAAATATTTTAGCTTGAAAAGCTACTGTTTAAAAGTAGCATCCCATACACTGCCATTTGCTCTCTTGGCATTGTTGAATTATCTAAGCAGAATGTGTGAAGAACTGCAGCCGAGGCGAGTTCAGGCAGCCCTTCTCACCTCAGCTCTGGGAAGTCTCTGTTGCTATCTTTAGGGCAAGGTTAATTAGCTCCAGAGGGGGGGCAGAGGGTGTAAACAAGCTTCTGAACCTGGACGAGACACTGAGCAGCTTCCCTCTCCTCCTCCTCCTCCTCCTGTCCCATCCTGTCTCCGGTCTGCTTTCAGCCCCTGCTGTCACAGTTATTAGCCTATGCTCTATCTAAGCTAGACATGTGAAATGCCACATTGATAAACAGAATATTTATACCCCTGATTTTCGGACTGGGCAGCAAATCAAAAATGAATTGAAGCTGACATTCAAAACCTCTAATAAAGGTTGGATTCTGTTAATAGTTTTCATAGTTTTGTACCTCTGACCCTGCTCCATCCAGTCTGTTACTACATCTGTGAGTTTTTCATTCAGTTATTATACAGTTAAAATACATGCACTCTTTCATTAGAAAAATTACGCTTTAATAATGGGGCGTATTTACAGTACAAACCTTGCCAGTGAACTTTGAGACAACGAATGAAAAAAACAAAAACAAAATAATTGGTCATTAATCGTAATTAAGGTAAAATGTTGAACTGATTGTGATTTTGATTTGAGGTCATATCATCCAGTCCTAAGGGACTTACTGTTACTTACCTATTATTACTGTTTTGAAATGATGACCACATTTGTATGATGTTTATTTTGCACATTTGTTTTGTACTGTTTTTTATGCTGGCCATATTATATGTAGTCTGTGGACTCATTGAAAAGCCTTTCTGTTTTTTTATGAATATCTATAAATTCTGAATAACAGAGTGACTTTAAGACATGCCAACGAAGATTTCATCCATTTCCTAAGATTTTAACCAGAATAAAAATTTACAACAATGACTTTTGTTTTGCAGAAAACTCTCTTTTGTTAAACAAAATGAGCACACTTTGTAATATTAATGTGGCTTAAAGGGAATGTGCTTTTTTAAATACCAAGTTAAGAATGAAAGCATCATTATCTGGAGTAAACCTTCCTAATAGTCACATATTACTTTAATTTTGGGACATGCTGCTTTGGTAAAAATGTACAATTTTTTTTGTAATTGCTCAAAAGCATTTAGGTCTCAGAAGTCACTCTTACATTAGGAACATGTTCTTCCAGGCCCTGGTGAATTTTCCGGGTTTTAAAAATCCTCTGTTCATGCATCCATCATTCCCTCTATTAAAGGACACCGGTTTTTGACTGACAGCTCTTTCAAGTGACAGAGGGGTAATGGGCTGGTGTTCTGCTCTGCGTATGTGCATTTGCCTCTTTTTAATATCTGTGTGTTCTGTGCTCTGTCTCTATCTCTCTACCAACATGACCTCACCACTTTTAATATTTGTACAGAAAACAGGTTACGGTTTTAGGAAAAATAAATAGGGTTGCTGATTGCTCTGTATCTCTAATTGGTCTCTGTATTTTTAACTGTCTGATGTTTCATTGTCTACTCTTGCTATTTTATTATGTACTCTATTTAAGATATTTTACTGCCTTCTCAATCTGAGCGCTTTGTTGCTTTATCTCCTGAATGTATTCTCTGACTCCATGCTCTTACTTTCTGCTATTTTTACTGTCTTTCCCAGTGTTTCTGCTCAGCTTCTTCTAACATCTCTCTGTCTTCTACTTTTCTGTTCTGTGCAGTGAGAGCAAAGTGCAAGAGCATAAAAAAATAGATGTGTGATTGACTGTTATATAGATGGTGTTAAACAGAAGGGGAGTGATATAATTGCAAGCTGTGCTGATGTGTTTTGTTTGTAGCAGGGAAGCTGATGAAGTGATGTGCTTGTAGATTTTGGACATCTCTTTAGGGAAGGTTTCCTCAGCACGAGGTGGGTTAATTGGTAGCCAAATTTAATGGCAAGTTAGTCATAGTCGTTGTTTCACCTCTAATCAAAGGACACGGTTCTCCTGCCTCAAATCCTACATGTTTGAGCAGAAACAATTGAAAGTATATTTTTAGAACCGATGAGCTTTTTTAAAAATCAAATTCCTCGAGTTTTCTGTGCCTTGTTCACCGTCTTTGAGAACTCATATGTTTGTCTTCTTTGCGAAATATATCAAAAAAATTTACATCTCCTGAGAATAAATAACTGGTGCGAATGTTCCATCAGGAGATTAGCAGAGTTAAAAACAACTCTCGAGCCAGATGTGCTGGGAAACAAGGTCAGGGTGGTGAATAGCAGAAGGAAAAGATTGCTGATTGCAAGATAGAATTTAACTAGCAAATGGCCCAAATTCAGAGATTACAGTTCAGTTATTATCAGTCCAGACCAACTCACTACTACGTCTTTGCTTTTCATTTTGGCATATTCTGCTTCTGAGGATACATAGAATTAACGAATTGGCTGGTTGTCAAATGAAACAGCAGTGGAATTAGTTGACTCATACTGCAATCCACTAATGCTAAATGTGAATGATATGAAGAGGGGCTTTTCGTCACTTACATCTGCAACAGGCTACCTGACATGTTAGAATCAATGTGCAATATACATATACAAAGTTTAGAATGTTAGGATTATTTTACAATGCTGTGTATGAAAAATAAGACTGTAAACTCATGCACAGATTGACTCCAAGACTCCATACTGACACTTTATGTTCCAAATGTCATGGAAGATCTCTGTTTCAGGTTTCTAGTCCAGTGTGTATAGTCCTATAGTATTTTCCCTTCATTTTTATTTGTAGTTATTTGAGCCTTCACTAAGATAGCATGACATAATTCATTTTTACAATAAGATGCTTTATTGACTTACATGAACTTGTTTATAAACATTTATTTTAATTCAATTTGTGGTGAGACTTCAGCTTGTCTCGTCAATGATACAGGACTTTATCATTAGAAATGGGTTGCACTGAGGAAGTGAGAGTTTTGAACATGGATTCCGTTAGACCCTGTGTGATAAGTGCCCAGTGAGTCATGGGACATCTGTTGGGGAATCATTATCTGAGCCAGCCATGTTCTAACTGCTAGACTTTGAGATGAGAGTCCTGCCATTATTGTCAGTTTTGATGGTGTGCTCTGAAATGTAATCCTGTAAAGCATGACCTGAGTTTTCATACCAGAACATGACATGAGCTGAAGGTCGATAGCAAAATGTTTTTTTTTTTCCATCAATAGCATGTCACTCTTGAACCAGATTTAAGGGATGGACTATGGCATACGGCTCACTGCAATCACATGAGCGTCTTGGCTAATTGGTCTCGAGGTATAATTGCTCTCAAGGTATAAATGGAACACCTGAAGTTTTAAAACAGCAATTTAATTGCTTAAAAGTAAAATACAGTGCTTCCATACATATTTCCAATGCCTTTTTGTATAATGTGTTGAAATCATATTACAAGTTGGAAGATGTGTTTTATAATAACAAACTAGCTGTTTTGGGCCTATTAAGTGCCATTTTGCAAATTTACATCAAGGCAAAATTATAAATCACTTTCCATACAGGTATTACAATACTTTTACAGTATTGTATTACACTATTTTGCCAGTACCTAGCATACGCCTTGCTAGAATGCGAGTTACAGTACACTGAATTTTCCATTGTAGAAGGATCAGCTGTTGTAGAAGTATCAGTGTTGTAAAAATTTTGTTTGCTTGTTTGCATGTTGAAATCTCCTTTTCTATGCGCCAGTTGTATTCAACTTTCACAATTTCCACTGCCAGTAAATCACTTAAAATCAATTATATCACCTTTCCGTCCCGATCAGATTGCGATGAACGCCACCAATTTGGCGTAGAGTGGAGTCATGCTTTGACCCTATTAATAATCCTAGGCATGTTAATGTGGATATGAGTCAGTTCTGTTTAATTTGCAATCATCTCTTTATGGTGTGGCTACAATTTGACATGTCTCCTTCTAGCAGTGCAGTCGGAACATTTCTTCAAATGCAGGCAGTGTTTATTCATTAACATCACATAGCTTCTGCTTGAAAACATCTGCACTGATAAACACTATTGATTGCTGAATTTTTATCTGCGATTGACAGATACCAGGCAATAAAGTTGAAAGAACAAAGTTTAAAAGGAACAAAATGTCAGTAACTGATGAGAGAAATCTTGAAATGGCCTTTTAGAGATCACACAAGAAATTTCACACCAGTTTTGTTGTGTGATTTTTGTCTAGTTTGAAAAACCTTGGTGTCTTATTCTGTGACTATGTTTAATAGCTTTCTCTCTTCATTCACTCTCATTCTCTGATTTGCAGAAGTGTGCTTGTTCTGAGCTGATCTTCTGGTCATTAGCCAGATGAGGGAGTGGGTAAAGATTTATGCAGATGATGCAGCTTCGTACCATGTTTCTACATCTTCTTAATTAATCAGCCCACGAACATAAAAAGCAAAACTGTGTAGGAGTAGTTGACGTTTCACTCAGGGTATCATTCATTCTCTGTGCACAGCCTAAAACTCGCTGCATGCTGTGTTCAGTTATAACCCACCTAAGCTGCAACCCACCCACACTCTCAGCCTGACCAGCATGTGGTGCAGACCCCCTGCAGGGAAAATGTTACTGTCTTGTCTTTGTGTTTCTGTCTGGCTGGTACAGAGACCATTTTATTTACTTTTGACATTTTCTACAATGTCATGATAGTTTATTTTGTTTCAGTTTTTGAAACAAGCATTTTTAGACTGAGTATCTGCCCATTCCCTACCAACATTTATATAATATTCAATATTACTACTTGCTTTATATTGCATGGCCATATTTTCATGTCAAATTCATTGCAACTGAGATTTTTTATTAGATTTTTTATTATTACCGACAGATATTTTAAAATATGCCTTGATTTTCTCTGCTCCCAAACATTCAGAAATGATCAGAACCTCCCTATTATACAAGGGTCACTAAATTCTAAGCTCAAATGTAATTCTAAGATTTATCATGGTTTAAAATCAGTCTTGATTAATGTTTCTTCCTCTGTATCTTGCTGACCCGTTACCTCCCCCGCACAACTGTCTGCTGGATATCCCATGTGAGCAGCAAGCTGTAACACAGCAGTATTTCTCTCTGTTATTTGCCTTTCCTTTGCTGATCTTCATTCTGTCCCACAATAAGTCCAGTATGAGATTTCAATGCTGAAGGAAAGGTCCCATCTTTAAATAATGTTCATTTCTGGTATACCACTAAGCAGTTCATCAACTTTCATTCACTGAAAATTTAATTACTGAATCAGGAAATACAGGGTTTAAGGGACTTCTCTGGACTGTAAAGCTGCTTAATTTCAAAGTTGTTCACCCTCACTTTCATTTAGTTGACTTCAGAATAGCAATATCGAAATCTGAAATAAATTGGATATAATAAAAAAACGTAAAGTTTCCTAATAAAAATGACATTCGCTTGATTGTCTTTCACTCCTTGCAAAATATTCAATTCAATTCAAATTTATTTATATAGCGCTCTTAACAACAGTCATTGTCACAAAGCACTTTACATATAACCGGCCTAAACCCCCCAACAAGCAAGCCTGAGGCGACAGTGGCAAGGAAAAACTCCCTCTAATAGGAAGAAACCTTGCGAGGAACCAAGACTCGGAGGGGGACCCCATCCTCCTCTGGGCGACCGGGTGCACGAACATTTAATGTACAACAAGCAATAGTTCAAGATGAGTTGTTAGTTATTTAAAGAAGCAAAGATACAAAAATAGTCCAAGGGATATTTCGAATCCCGGGTTGTTGATGGGCCACTTGCAGGACCCTCTCAGCAACATTAAGCTGAAAAATACATTACAATGGTATCATAAAGACAGATCACTTGGCCTGCCTTATCCAATATACTTCATCTACCAAGACCAACATTTTCTAGAGGACCAGTGATGGATTAAAGTGTCAGATTTTAATCCTATTGAAGGTCAAGCTAAACGTTATCATTTGGCTTTGTGTGTTGAAGTTTTTCTGTCATGCTTTATAGTCCATATTTTCTTGGCTAATACAAACAGATTGTATTTCAGAGGCAGAGTAAGTTTTTGACTTCTATAGTGAAAAATATTGAATCTGTTGAAACATAAACCTTGTGAAATCTAAAAATGTGTTTATGTGAAGTAAAAGTGAAGAGGTGTGATTGTGGAAACAATGTAAAGATGTTCATGCTACATATATTTGATATCCAAGCATTAAGACTTATAATGCATTTGTAAATTCATTATTATTTGCAGTGTTACTACTGCAGAAAAACAGAATATTAACTGAGAAGCCACATTTTGTCTTGCAGTTGCTTATTTAAATTCTTGTCTTCGCTCTCAGAATCTTATGAAACTCAGAATGTTTGTACTGCTGCAATGGTTTCCTCTATAAACTGTAAAAGAAATTAGTTTTTGCTTAGTCCTAACTTTATTTATTTCTTTTTTTTCATACATTGTTAGGCACCAGGATTAATAAGGCTCCTCATTAAGACTCTTTCGGCTAATATGTTGTTGCCAAGCACATTGTCCAACTGAGAAGAGAAAAAGGGGGAAACTTTAGACTCAACATCAAGGGCTACTCCCAGGAAAGATGGAAAAGATGTAAGATTAGATTTTCATGCCACAGCTGAAAGGAAAGCCCTGTAGGCCCAGAGGGGAGTGAGCCCTTTAATGGATCCTGTAGCACAAGAGAGCTGTTGAGAGAGAGCCTTGGATTTGTACAACATGAGTGTGCAAGAGGAATCGGGGAGCCCACGGGACAACCTGCATGAAGAAATAAAGAACAACAACAAGCATTTTCATCCACCTGATGGAGATACCAATGCCAACCGAATTCCCTCTGAGGAGGGCCAAAAGGAGGACAGTAGCCCGCGTCGCTCCTTGCTGTCCCATGGCAGCACTGAGGAAAGGATTATCATTTGGGGCACACATGCCCGCAGTGAAGATCCAGAGCTAGAGGAATTTGAGTTATTAGAGTGTCAGCAGCTGGAGGCATTTCTAAAAGAGGATGAAAAGCGTGGTAGTAATACAAGAAAAGAAGTAGGAAAGAAGAACTTATGTAAGAGACAGGTGAATCTGTCATCCTCTAGCTGTGCCAATGAGTCTGCGAGGACTGACCAAAACGCCAACCATGGTGGGATAACAGATGCAGATCACAGTCCTCAGCCGCTGGACCTCAGGACATCCACCTCTCGGTCTGGTGCAAGAAGGAGTCTTAGAGAGGCACGCAGTAGTTCTGAGAACAATGTCTTTGTGCCCAGCTTTTCTGCCTTGAGCAGTCTTAGTGGAAGCCTGTCCAGTGCCCTTGATAGTGCAACATGTACACAGCCACAACCTATTCTGCCCAGCAAGTCTACCTCAGTCAAGTACAGGATCCAGCATCCAGCCACACCACAATCACTCAACCACAATGCACGAAACAGGGAACATCCCAGACATGTGGACCAGAACCACAACTCTACAACACTGCCTCAGGAACCGGGACACGAGCGCAGATCAAGCACTGACAGTGGCGAATATCCGACAGACAGGGAAAATGTGGGTGCAGACAACAGACAAGAGAATGGTCAGTTGTCTAAATTCCAGAGAAATCTTGAACGAGTGCCACCTTCTCGCAGGCAGCTTGTACATCCACTCTCTCAAGAGACAGAGCAATGCCTAACCTCAGGACACACAGGAGACACACAAGGACAGCACCTTTCAAATTCTTCAGAAGAAGGTAAAAATGGTAATATCCAGTTTTTTGGTTCTGGCTCAGGGATCCGGCCCAGTCAGACCTCCACCAAGGGGATCTCTGCAGTAAGAAGGCAACGTTCGGCTGAGCAAGCAGCAGGTCTAAGTGACAGAAAAGGCCAGTTCAGCCCCAGGGCCCACAGTAGCCCAACCAGACCCTCAACCCCACCATCTCCTAAGACCACAGGATCTCCTCAGAGACGGCCTCCAGGGTCACCTGCTAGGGCCAGAGTGCTTGCTCGAGGTCCTCAGCTGGGCTATGGTGTTTCTCAAGGCTACAGCTCTGGCATTAGACCGCCAGTCAAAACCACACTTAATACAAATGTCCAAAACCCTATACCCCAGACAGGCTCTACTGACACATCTTCTCCACCCAAGTGCCCACCAAAGCCTAAAAGTGTTCGACCCAAAATTATCACCTACATACGTAAGAGCCCACAGACGAAGCCGCCAGCTCTTGAAGGCCCATATGAAGTTTCTTCCCTACCTCCCAGACTCTCAGCCAGCAGCAACTCTCTGAGCCAAAAACCAGCTTCAGTGGAGGCAGCTGGACCTCCAGTTCTGAGTGCCTCCAACCTGCTCTATGACAAGTACCGCCAGGAGTTGCAAAAGGCTCGGCTTTTGGCTCCTGGTCTAATGGTGTCAGGTATAAAGCCTCCCAGTCACACCATGCCTCAGAAAGCCAGCGCTTGCAGGACACACAGCTTCTACGGTTCCCTGAACAAGTTCCAGTCCACAGGGGTGAGAAAACTGTCCACACACACACATACACACTTCAACTCATCCATCCTGGGGCTTTGAGGATGTAATTATAGATTGGTCCACTAATTATTTTCTTATGAAGGTCTAAATGAGATATCACAGAATTGATGATCCTGGAAGCATGAGTCAATTTGTGGGCATATGAAAGCAAAAGTAGATTGATGTCCCAAATGATTTCTTTAATACATATGTCTCTGTTGTTCAGGTAGATTTTTAGTATTTGCAATTTGGTAAAAAAAAAAAAAAAAATCAGAACAAGTACTGATTTAAGACTTTATAAAAGTATGGATAAAATGGGCTGAGAGTGTATTTCTTTGGAGTTTATATCTTTAGGAAAGCCAGATGGATATTGTTCTTACTATTTATATAAAAGTGCCCTTCCTTGAGCATTTTTAGAAATTAATTATAACAGATTGTCTAAGTTGTATTTAAACACATTTTACACTACATTGGGTACATTTTCATATTTTCTTTCTTCTCTGTCACCTTAGACTGGCAGGTCTACACCCACACTGGGGCAACCCGCGCCTGTGTCAGAGAACCACTCCGAATCCCAGATATCAACGCAGGAAACAGGGAGCCTTTTCCGGAACGCTAGAGCTTTGAGACCACAACTTGGTGTGGGTGCAGTTGGCAGACCTCCTCCCACTACTGCCAAAAGCAGGATCTTCGCAGGGCAGAGGTCACCTTTGACTCTTAGTCAGCCTGTGCAGGCTGTGACTCCATCTGTAACTCCACCAACAACCCCGCCTGCGGACACCTCAGTGACCCCATCAACAGCTCCATCTACTCAAGGCTCGCCTGAGGCTTTAGGTAATTCCAGTTTAATTCCACTCAGGTTTTGCCAGATTATGAGCAGTGCACAGGTGACAGGAAAATTAATGCAGAAATCATTTTGAATCAGATGTGGAGGCATTCAGATCTATAAACCATTGTTCCTACTCCTCAGAGACTGTGGGGAGATGAGGGAGAGTGTGGAAAAGTCACAGAGAAATAGGAAGAGAGAGGAAAAACAGGGAGGAGATGGAAAAGATGAGGCAGAAACAAATGCTTTATCATGGGGACCCCATACTGTGGAGTTGCTAGCTGTAAGATGCATAAATATTAGGCTGCTGGAGGAGAAAATGTACTCTGATGGGATATTACCCATAGCAGACTTCAGCTAAATTCTCAGCTCAAGATTGAGCAAGTGGTCTTACAGCTTCAGAGGAATTACCAACACAGATAATTTCACCGCATACTGGCAAGGTGATGTTATGAATTATTTTATGCATGTAGGAGCACACACACACACCTTTCCATCATCTCTCTTCCAGCCGTATTTGAAGCCATGGGGCAAATGTTCATATCTGCATATCATTATCATGTTGTGCCCACACCAGGGTGCTCATGGATGCATACAGAGCTGCTTCTTGCACTCTTTGTCCCAGAGGCACCAAAAAGCTTTGAAGTGTAAAGCAATTAATGCTTAAGTAATGTCAGTATTTGCCTACCAGCCAGTATTTGCCCTGGTGCCCTGGTCATGCACTTTGCAGTAGCAAAGACAGGTAAATTCTCATGCTCATTTGCTGATTTACATTAGTCTAACTGGTAGGTATAGGATCATGTGATTGTGGGACATGGCAGTGTTGGGAGGGAACAAGGGGAGAGAAACTAGCAGTGATGTGAACTGAGAAAAAAAATGGTTTTACACTACGGTTTACACTATAGTTTTAAATAGAGAGCCAACAGGGGTGCAATATGCAAATTTTACACATAAAAATGTTATATACATTACGCATTAACTACTATATATACACTTACATGACAGAATTTAAGTACATTTTGGACCATTTATTTTCATTTAAGTTTTGTACTTATTATTATTTATTTTTTTGCTAACCATTACAGTGTGAAAAAGTGACCAATTAGTGAATGCTAAAACATTTAAATTTGAGGCACAATCAAAATAACTATTGGTACATGACGAGACTGCTAGAAATTTCACAACTGTTGTATGCTTGCTCTCTTATTGATGAAGAACATATTCAAAACACCATATTGGCCCACTGACTTGTCAGAAAGGACTTACTTAAGTAGTTTTTTTTAAATGCTCTTAAGTCATTTTTATTGCTTACAATTCCTTATTACTCAACGTTTCCAGATGTTCTCAACTCTCATAACTGTTGTAGTAAAACTATAGAGTCTATAAAAGCCTATAAAATTTTGGAAAGAAATTGGGAAGCCAAAATCACAGATATGCTGATTTCTCCTTAAAGCTGTATGAAAGGCTGTTATACTGTATATAGTCTGAGCTTTTACAATGCTTTTAAAACATGAGAAACAAAATATGTTTTATGTAAATGATATTAAGTGAAGTTTTCAGTTTGTCTGATTAGACATTTCAGTCATTAAGTAATTACACCTGAATTAGTTGCCTATATACTGTATGCTTGTTGTATATTTTTCTTGCCTTATTTTGTATTGTCTAGCCAAAATCTCAGTTTTTTGCCTTTAATTAATATGATTAAATTTCTCTCATCATAGCAGTGATCCTTACAGCTTGGAATATGCTGCTATAAAATATATTCATTCAATTTTATGCATGGTGACAAATGAATGAATTCCTTAGCACCAGTCCATAATTAAAAATATTCTTTCTCTCTCTCACTCACTCATCTCACATACACAGACACACACACATTATCACGACTCCTCTGCTTCCCTATTTAATGTAGTCTTCAGGAAATGGCTAAAAAAAAAAATACTGCCTTCAGCTTAAAGTCTCTTAATCCGCAGCCTCTACAAAATCCCAAAAATGAAAATGACGATAACAGCAGAGCCACTGAGTATAAATCATTTGTATATTCATCTATGAAAGCAGAGACCTGTGACACAAGGGCTGGAAATGAATGTTTATGAGACATCAATCTCCCCCCTAGTCTGGAGGGAGGGTGGGAGGAAGGGGGAGAGGGGGAGAGAGAAAAAGATGGAGCAAGAGGAAGCTGGAACACATTTATCTTTAATGATCACAACCCCCGCTTCGAGGAGAAAACTGGCTACAATTTCATTAAAGACCCTGATGGTCGTGTGTGTGTTCACAGTAATTCTCTCAAGTTAAGACAGAACAAAACATAGGTGCAGCAATAGCAGTAGAAATAAAGAGGAACTTATAGGTAGAAAAAGGCAGAGGAATAGAAAGAGCATGAAGGGGAAAGGAGGATGAGGGAGAGGCAATTCTGTCCATTTGCATTCAGTAAATCTCTGGTGCCTGGGCTTGTGGGGGTGGAAAATGGAGGTGCTTTATCTCGAGCAGCAGGAGGGAATCCGGCTTGCCACCTTTACCAAATCGCTGCCTCATGCTGGGCCAGTGCGAACCCCAGAGAGGGCCCCTAAATTCACCCCCATGGCTACAGAATGTGTGTGTCTGTGAGAGTGTAAGTGTGTTCAGACCTGCTTGCTCACATCATAGGGTAAGGGGAAGGCTTAAGGTTAGGAGTGTCTTTTTAACTCAACCGGAGTGGAACTTGAACTGGAACTGGAAAGAGGAGTTTTAGCCTAAAGGCTTTTGTCATTCTGCCCTCCTCAAACTGACCTGCAGCAGAGCTTAAGTGCAGGGGATTCCACGGTCTAGGAGAAGGGCAAGAGGAAAGAAGGTAAGAAGAGAGGGGAGGGCGGGGTCAGAGAGAGAAAGAGAGACAGGCAGTTGAGTTCCAGGTGTAGGTGAACTGTGTGTGAAAGTAAGAGAGATAAACCAGATCTAAATAATGAGAGTGTGAGTGAGTGTGTGTGTGTATGTCTGGGAGTGTGAGAGGAAAGAGAGAGAGAGAGAGAGAGAGAGAGAGAGAGAGATCAGGTCTATATAAGATAAGCTAGGTCTAAATAAGGGAACTGTACGTGTATGTGTGAGTGAGAGACAGTGATAGGGAGAGATAAAGAGAGATATGGTTGCCAGGTCTCTGTGATCAATGATGTAGATTGTGGTTTTAAACTGTAATTGCTGTAATTGACTCCCCACATATAGTGTTAAACACAGCAACATTTTATCCACACATCTCTAACCAGACACCTCAACTGCATACAAGACCAGAGATGACACTGTTGTACTTAACATCGCTTAGGGCATGTAAACTGATTTTTAGAGCTTTCACAGGGAAATGGAGCATAGAGGGACATGGCAGACATCTTTATATTGTTCCACACAATTGCTGTAACTAAATGCTGAAGTCTGAATTATTCATGCTGAAATAAGCAGTTAAGGAGCTGCAACACACTGGGAGCCTCTTCTTCACCTCTCTACTGTCTGCAGCTTTTAAAGCTGAACTGGCCCTTTAGGTACTGATAGTACAATACAGCGTGCCCCAGCTTAACAATGGAGCAAAATCACTTACAGCAGATTTTGGGGAACAAAAGGTAATGCAAAGATAAACCCAACTAATAAAATAACATCCTTACAAAGCCCCTCTTAAGATCTAATGACAAAAACAGTTGTCAAACGTCAAATTTGAGATTTCAAATTTATTTAATCTTGACATTACTTGTGTGTAAGCATGCCAGGGACCAAAAATAGATGTTGGGACTAAAATATACCGCAGAGGTCTCTATAAACATTCTTCTATCATAATATGCACATTTGCATTGTGCACTTAAAGCACAAGCTTATCAAGAATTATTTGTGCTTTCTTTACCTCTTCCCTTTCTCAGACCCGAGAAAGGCAACAACAGCAGCAGGTTTGGCCGCTAAATCTCTTCTGCCCAAACCAGCAGCATCGGGCCTGCGACCTCCTGGCTACTCCCGCCTGCCTCCAGCTCGTCTTGCTGCTTTTGGGTTTGTACGCAGCTCAAGTGTGTCCTCTGTGTCCAGCAACCATTCCACTGACAGCACCAGGAGCGATCCCTGCAGACCAGCATATCGTAAGTCATCAGGGTTCCTGTACACATTTTAAACTGCTGCAGGTGGATGCTTATGTTACATTGTGCAAAAATGTATGTTCTTATTAAGTTAATCATGTAGATTTCACCTCAAACTTCATTTAACGATTATTGTGTGCAGTATTGTGTGCAGTGTTAAATATTTTCTGTTTCGTAACAAGTGTTCACATTAATATTCACAAAAATAATTCCTTTCAGGTATTACTCAGGACTTATGAGAAACCATTTTTGTTGTGTTTGAACTGCTTTGCATTGCTGGAATGATGTGGAAAGTAAGTCGATTTTTGGTAACTGGGCTGTAAAACCACATGTAGTAAAAACAGGCATCATAGAAAACATGAATGATATTATTGTACCATTTTATTTGCCCCTAACTAAACTTAAAAATCTTGCAAGATATAAAAACGCTAATGTGAGGATGAAACCAAGCTGAACTCATTTGTAGCTGACGGCGGTATGTGTTAGTTGACTTGTGAAACAGCTGCGACAGTTTTAACTCAGATTATTATAATTTTAGATTTAAAGGCACATTTTAGCAAGGTCTGATTGATGCTCAAAAACTGTCAATTAAAGTTTTGTTGAGAGATGTTTTGGTTTTAATCAGGAACATGAATCCCTGTTTTCACATGTCATAATACCGGTACGATTTGTACTGACACTAGCAATATTTTATACTAGATTCTGTATCACGTATATAGTAGGGGGTTGTGTGTAACTACAAGATGATGACAGTCTGCAGCTCGGCTCACTAGAGGTCCTGCTGTTGCCCGATTGAAGCATGTGTCTGTGAAGTGTTGGCTGCTTACATCGCATGTGTTTTTAATGTGACCTACATAAGTAATGTTAGTTAGTCTTCCCCTGGTTACAGCTGACGTAGACAAGTCTCACAGACGAATGAGTCACAGACAGAATTACATCACCATTTCTTTTAGTATGTCTCTCAGGACGAGAAAAGTATATAAAACATAAGGAGAGAAAGAGAGAGAGAACAAAGTGAGACAGGAAGAAAAACAGAGATGTGTGAACGTGTGTGTGGAGAGTGAGAGTGTGTATGTGTGTGAAATCGCTGGATGAGGTGTCAGGGATTGAAATAGTGGGTAGAGAACATGTTTGATGTGTGATTTGATCTAACAGTTTTTATTGATAGCTCTTGCAGTGTTACTATGTATGGTACCCATTCTATATATCTTTTCTGAAATGGAAACTGCAGATGTTGAGGATAAAAAAAATCACCTTAAGCTTTTAAAACTTTTTTGTACATACAAAATTAGCATCTAACACGCATATTTCTAGCATGTGCATTACAGTTTATACCTGATATAGATAATGATTATCTATTTTAAGCCTGATATCCATCTTTCTAATCCACTCTGCATTCCTGCCATATTAATGCAGCTAGCAACAGCGTATGGAACCAGCATGTGTGGAAACACAGTGAGCTGTTAGTAATGCTTCCAACCTGAGCCACATTCCTTAAGGGCAAATGAATCGCCTTGCTGATTGCACGTCAGGAGCAGTGATGTCCACCAGATGCTAATTACGTTGATTTGCCTTTAGCTGTGCAGCAGGAAAAAATAGTGGGAAAGCACCAATGATTTATTGATATATGGTGATAGCAGATAGGATTGGAGAAAAACAATTAAACATTACTCATGTGGCCGTAAATTGCAGTAAGCAATAATCAATATTAGAGGCCTTGAACAGAATGTGATTGAGTTGGGAGAGAGTTAGTGATCAACAACAGCAACAATATTAGATAAATCATAATTGTGATTTATAGGCAATTTTATGTATTGCATTTCATTTTTTACATGTGAACTGGCCAACTGATTCTGTCAGTTAGTCGTCAGTCTCTTCAAGGGTAAAATTGACTTGCTGACCAGCAGTATATTTGGTTATTTATATATGTGTGTGTCTGTATATGCACGTGTGTATTTCATGATTCATAGATTTATAGAGAGCATCTCCACTAACAACATCTTTATCTAGTCACTGCCAAACAGGAGCATTTGGGGATCATCTACATGAGCGTAATGATGGCACGCACCTTGGTCTGGCTGTTGTAATGGTGTGAGTTATCGATCCGGGTTTTCTGCCGACATGGCAGTCCTTAGGGAGTACTGCTCTCCTAGACCAAATGAGACTAGATCGATGGGTGAAGCCAAACTGATAGAAATAGGGCCGACCATAGCCGTCTAAACTGATTTAAATGGGGGAGTTGAGATTATGAATGCAGAAGCCGATTGATGGATTACGCTGTCAGAGGTGCTATAGACAGACAGAGACGTGGCTCAATATTGGTCTTTTTATTCCCCTCTTAATGCTGACCCACTGCTCTGCTGTCTTATAGGAATCTGTGGCTTATGTCTCGCAGGAAGTCTTTAGGAAATCTTTATTCTGTGCTGATAGTCACTATATTTTATGGACTGTGGTTACAGAGCCTGAGTGAGTAAAAGGAGGGGATAAAAGTCTGTGTGGACAGATTAAAGGAATGTGTTTAAAAAGGCTGATGTGGATAACAGTAAATGAACATAGCATTATTTGGCCAAGTTACTGCATTTTTGGAGAATCTGCCTGCACTGTGATGGTGGTGGTGTGACAGAGGACAAACAGTAGAGAAACAGTGGAAAACAGGGGTATTGTGGTGGCGTGATTGTTGTCATTACCACTCTCATACTCATCATCACAATCATCACCACCACCACCACCATCTTGCAACTTCCTTGTCTTAATCTACGTCACCATTACAGTGCACACCATAATTGACTTCATAAACTTACATCATTATATTTGCATTATGTTATGAAAGCAGTTCATCATCCCTCTCTCGCCCTCCTCCTCTCTCAGTGTATAGAGTCAGACAGCAGGGTTTAATGGAGACTGCATGCTTATTGGACACCTTATTTAGCTGCTCTTCTCAAAGCCAGCCTGCTGTTTGAAGCTGGCCTTGGCCTCTTGCTGCGAAATGTTGAAAGGCTCCAGCATGGTTTGACCTTAAAGAACACTCCTACCAGAGTACCTTTTATACACAGATGGAGGCCACACTTCATCTGTCTGTGTGATGTGTCGGTTCAATTAGACAGAATGCTGTCTAAAAAATGTCTCAGTTATATATAACTATGGCATTATTGTCATACAGTATATTCTCTTTCCTGCTTTTCTGCCCTACTTTGAGCCAATATTGCACTCCCTAGGTATATATGCGGTGTTCAGTGACTCATCTCAGGTTTTAGCCTGCTGTGAATATGCAGGATTGATGGATGCGATCTCACTCTTTGGATTGTCAGAGGATTACAACATAATCTCCTGCAGCTCAAGACTACTTACCTTGTTGCAATAGGAAAAGCTTCCTTTTGCTGAGTCTTTGCTATAAACACACACACACATGCACACATTTCTACTACTGTACTGAAAGTAGGGTTGTGTACATGGCGTATACTGTAGTGCAAAAGTCTAGAAACAGCCCCATTTCTATTATATTTTGTTAGGTAAGCCTTTGGAAGCAAAACAGGAAATTAGGGGTGCGCTCAGACTTTTGCACCCTACTGTTTAATCCTGAGACTAACTATGATCTTAATTAATGATCCTAACCCAGTCAGTGATTTAGAGTTAGTACAGTTTGATTAGAGACATACAAACATAACCCTCCAAATGGTCAATGAAATGAACAAATGGCTGGGAAGTGAGCAAACGGATGCCGTATAGTTTAGTGTCTTATTACTGTACACTCAAGCAGGACTGTGTGTGGGTATGTGTGTTTTATCATATTAGTAAGGACCTGGGGGACCCTCTGAGATAGCCTGGTTGATCCCCAGTGAGTCTCAGCTTCAGTCAGATCAATGTGAGATACAAGGTCGTCATCACCTTAGGCTCTCAGATGTTGTGTATCTCCTTGTAATGTAACCCTGCTGGAAGTGAAACAAAAGGTAGATCATGCTGATTTGGCTGAAAGGCTTAAAGTTATTTTATTTAAAAAAATCAGATTAACACTTTATTCCCATCCATTTCTCAATTTAACAATTGAGTCACAATTATTATTTATTATATTATTATAACAAGGACAAAAACTCATTGTAATATCTGGTAGTCTGTAATATGACAGTATCAAATCCCTGAATCTGCTGTATTTTATCATGTAATCAGTTGACTGCAGACTTGAAAGTGAGTGATTATTTGTCATTGTGAACACACCACAGCACAGCACACAGTCCACCACAACGAAATGTGACCTCTGCATTTAACCCATCCGTGAAGGGGCAGTGGGCAGCTAACAAGCGCCCGGGGAGCAGTGCTTGGGGATGGTGCCCTGCTCATGAGTACCTCAGTGGTAACTTTACCGGCCCTGGATTTGAACCTGCAACCTTCTGATCATGGGGCGATCACCCTACCATTACGTCACCAACTTGTATCAATAATTGTACTGTAAATCATAAATATTGAAATTCTGGTTGCAATTATTACTCTAAGACATCTTCCTAAATCGTTTAGCAGATTCGACTAAAACCTTGCTTTGAATGGGTTGATGAGTGTGAACTGTGAACTTGAAAGGACCTCAGGTCTCAAAATATGATCTCAAAATTTGACTGTGAAAAATTGTGTAAATTTATCTTATACATTTAACATCTCATTCTCCCCTCATGGCTAATGGGATGTCTTAATATGTGTCTTACGCACACCAGGGGTAAGAGTGACCTTGACTCAGGGTGACACAAGCCTCACTGATTCTGTGCCATTTGTTAGTGTGTGAGTCCCTCCCTATATCAGAGGGTCAAATGGTCATTTCATAAAGATATTGATTATCTGTTAGCCTCCATTCCCTTGTGTCTTTGTGGCAGTTGTCCATAAGTAAGTCCATAAGACCTTGACTATGGCAGTAATTATCCTTATGGGATCATTTCATCTCAATTGTTTAGCATTAACATATTCTGATTTAAGCATCATTTAGTCAGATATCAACTTTATATGTCTAGTGTAAGCGCGTGGAGGTGACGTCCATCAAGGCATGCTGACATTTAGGCTTAGGTGTGCTGTGGAGGGGTGGAGTATGAGAGGGTGTGCATGAGAGAGAAAGTGCTGGAAAATGAAAAGCGTGTTTGTATATGGATCGTTTTCTGTATGAGTGTGTGTTCAGTGACTAGAGTGTGTGTATAGTGAGAATGCACATGCTATCACTTACATCGTCCTGTTAGTCACTCTTAGCGGTGAGAACAGATGGTTATTCCCGTCCTATACATTCACACACAGCTAATTTTATGCTGCATTAACATGGGGAAGTTTCCATCTATTTGTTCAGAGACTTAATTTTGTCACATAGTAGATCATGTACTGTGTGTGTGAGAGACAAGCAAATGACAGAACTGGGGTGGTATTGTAGAAATTGTTGTGTAATGTGTTTTGGTGCTGCGAAAAATAATGTATGAGTTACTTGAATTGCCCTATTTTAGCAGTGACTATTTTCTGAAGGATAGATAATGCAAGTACAATATTCTCTCTTCACTGAGCATCTCTCTCTCATTAGTCTCTCTCTATCCTTCCAGACACTGTGGGCAGCATAATATGTGGCTGTGGCTGACTCATATCCTCTGTGTGTTGTTTGCTACATTGCATGCATAATTTGCTTGTTCTTCTTTTCCTGATTTACCCAGAATGCTCCTCTCCAATGCTTTATATATTTAGTTCTACTATATAGGCTGTACATTAATCTTCTATTCTTAGCTGTACACTGTCTTACTCTTCTGCTTTAGGTACACTAAACCTGTCTAAACTGTACGAACTTCAGTACAGGCTGCTCAAAGCTATTGAGGAACTAATGGCTAGTTACATTTTAGCCATGACAAATCATTAACTTGTCAGGATGATTTACTTATAATAACAATTTAAAGTACTCAATAATGTCCATCCATGACCCTTATTTTCTCAGCCGCTGGTACCTTGGACAGATCCTGATCTTCTTGGCCCAGAGCAGTCTTGTGGATTACAGAAAGTGCCAATTACTCTACAGACTGTAATCCCATCTCCACTTTGAGCCTGGATGGATTCACCAGCTTTTGGAGACAGAGGATACTTACACACACACACAAAGTGGACAAAATCCAGACTTCTCTCTGAAAGGCTGACCCTGCTCTGCTGTTTCTGTTGGTCTTCTCCTCCACAGTTGGAAGATTTAAGCCTCTTTCTGAGAGAGTGAGAGAGAGGGGAGACTTCCATACTGGGGTGAAATCTCTTCCTCCTCCTCACCACGCAAGCTCCATTGACCCGTCTCCACTGCCCTACTTTCTCTGTGTAGCCACATTACCGTAGAACAACATGGAACAATGTGCATTGTAGTCATTTCCTCAAACCTGTTCATACATGAATTATGATGCGCAAAGTCCTAACATATGGACGGTTTTACAACACCATGCTGTATTATGTGACCTTGATGCAAACATGATGCTGCTTGACCCCAACATGAGACCATATGATGCTGTATAATGCTAAGCAACCTGTTGTGTTGTGTGTTGTGCAAATTCGGGACTGTCTCCATGCTACATGCTGTCTCAGTCTTTGGATTGAGTGTTGGATCCACAGGGATCCTAGAAAACTGTGCATGCTTCTCAAGCATGCAACGCTCCTCCTAACAGACATTGTCATTGCCATTACACGCTGTTCACTCCCAGAGTCTTTATGCTCAGCACTCCTGTGCTGCTGTTCGTATGTTATTCAGACATGTGACATAAGTCACCTTGTGCTGTAGATGCTAGAAAAACCTCAGACAACCCCCTGCCGTGTTGCTTTCCTGAGCCCTGTTCCATTGAGGCTCCGTCTCTTCCTTTATAACAGTGTGGCCATTGCTCTTCTCACTGCTGGATGCCTGCTCTTTGTCTCCGAGGACATTCTGATTGACACGCATTGTTTCTTCCGTCATTTTTCACACATTCCCTGACACTTCAGTTCCACCGCCAGGGTCTCTTCAGCATTCTTGCGCATGCAGCTATTTGTGCGGTTTGACTCTAATGTCACCTTGAGTATATTTTTAGGGTGTATTGATTGCCTTTCACCTTGTTGTAGAGGAGATTTGTCAATATTGTGCTTTCCGTGTCGCATTGCATACTTCCTTTGTTGCCAAATGGAAGTAATTGAATGCCGTTGCTGAATGCCGAGTAGGTATACTGCAGTTAAAATGGGGTTTCTCTCATATCTCTCTCATTCACTCACTCGCTCATATCTTTTCTCCATATTTATCTCCCTGTCTCTCATCTCTTCCTTAGCGCTGTTTCTCCCGCTAGATCCTTTCCTTCTACCTCAATATTTTTTCTCTCAGCCTCTCTCTCTTATACACACACACACACACTCACACTTCTCTTTCACTGCCCCCCTTCCTCACTCCCTCTCTTTCCTTCTCTCCCTCCCTCCGTCTCCATTTCCGCTCTCTCTGTAGTGAGAAGTTGTTAAACTCGCAGTGCATCCCCTGGCCGTGTGCTTTCAGCAGGTCTGATAGACGTAATCGATGTCCCAAGGGTCCACTGCTCTGCTCTCCAATCTGAGAGTGCCATGCGCCATGTTTGGTTACAAGGAGGCATGACTGACTCGGAGCTGCCTTGCTTTGCATAATATTTCCTGCCAGGCAGCCTCCCCTAATTCTGAAATGGATGTGGCCTGATGTTTGATGCTTAATAATGCATGGCACCCTGCTTCTTACAGTGCCACTCCTGCCATGTCGTCACCAGGCCACTACACCTAGAAAACATTCTATAAAAAGCTTACCTCAGACTCATATTTAACCTTTTTAATATCACACAGCCTGATTTACATTCATCTAAGGAAAGTCTTCAAATCCTTCTTATAACTTTATCCTTTTCTCAGTTTTTCTACGCTTTATCTCCCCATCTAATCCTGCATGTGCTATCCCCTTTCTTTCTGCCTTTTCTCCATCTCTGCCTTTGTCTCACTGACTCCCTTGTTTTCTCCAACCTTTGTCTCTCTTTTCCTTTCTCTCTCTGTCTATTTCTCAAACCCTTCCTCCCCCTCCTCCTCCCCCTATTCCTCATGGATGATTTATCCCCTTAACCAGTGTCTCCCTTCACTCTCATTCACCTTCTCACTCCGCTCCCACATTTCCTCTTCTAATCATGCACGTTACTGCTCTGAGATGAACAGCGTGGCTCTTCACTTCCTTACCTCGCCGACTTACATCACCTCCCTTCCTCCCTCCCTCCCTCCCTCCCTCTTTCTCCCCTGAGAGTCTTTGTTTGCCTTTGTCCTGTCACGCAACACACATTCTGCAGGTGCTCCCTTCCTGAAGGAGACAAATTGAAACTGCTGATTCTTTTATATGTTGTTAAAAAACATACATCAGATGCTGCTCCAAATTAGATTAAGGATTTAACTTGTGGGGGAAACACAGATTGTGAGCCCATTGGTGCAATCTATGCTAAATTAGATTTGTTGTTTTGAGAGTCAGAACTGTTGATTAATGCATATTCGTTGCATTCTGCATTTGTCTTCCTTACTATGGAAATGTCAGTGCTGGTCTGCAATCAGCAATTGTAGAACATGGTCTTCTTGTGTGAATATCAGTAAGATAGAGAGAAAGAGCAGGATGGAGAGTGATATTAATTAAGGATTTATTCTTGTCCTCTAGGGATCTTAAGAGGCAGGTTTTTGTCCCCCACGCATATGTCAACTTTCATTATACCACTGGGCTTTAATTTTGTGCAAACCTAGCATACATTAAAGTGTGATTCATGAAGGAAAGTATCATTTGAAATATGGTGTGACAGAAAATTCATGAATTTTCTTCTGATTTTAGTCTAAGTACTTTACTGCATTGGTTTATTGCATTTCTTGGCTGTTTTCTGAGCATTCACTGGTGTGTAAAGTTTGTAGTGCTTCTCAGTGAGACTTTATATGGAGACTGTACATACATACACATGCATCGCTGGGAAATTGAGCTGTTATACATCGCTCAAACCTGCTTCAGTGTTTTGGGATCCACACAACATTTACTAGTTTTTTGTCCTGAGTGTACGCATGACATGGTTGCTGACACAACACATGTTGTTTGGATGCTTACAGAAAAATATAACCGCGCTTAAAGTGTCGAAAAATGAAGCTCTGTGTCTCTGAGCTGCTAACCCAGTTCTGTGCAATGCTCTTGCCAAGAAAATCTTTAAACTAGTCTTGCACAAGCATTTTTGTCTACCAATAAAGAGGGAATTTCACTTTCTCCCAGCCAATCAGCAACTCATCCAGCTCCCTCACTGTCCTACAGGGATACCCTGCTGTGACTTTACCTGTGTCTCTGTGCCAGCTAAAACTTCCAACTCCCTTGTGATGTGTTCTGTGACTATGTTTCTGAACCAGATCAGACACCGTATCACACTGTAATCATCTCATTGCTGTTTTTATCATTTAGATTATTTTGCATTGCAATGCAAAGGAAGTTTTCTAATTATACACAAGCATGTTTCTAATGCCAATGCCATATATCCAAATATATTTAAAGTTAAAATCATAATTGAAATTTGGGACTTTTTAATGAATATTGACTTTAGTCTTAACTGTAAGCAAACTGATCCCAAGTGAACTTATCTTAATGTACTGGTAGATAATTGGAGTATCATTAGGAGTCCAAGCACATTGTGTTTCTTTATTATTTTTCTTCTTCCTCTTCTTCTTTTTCTTCTTCTTCGTCATATTCTTATTCTTATTATTCTTCTTCTTTTTCTTCTTCTTCTTCTTCTTCTTTGTCATATTCTTATTCTTTTCTTATTATTCTTATTATTATTATTGTTATTATTATTATTATTATTATTATTATTATTATTATTATTATTATTATTATTATAACGGAAGTAAAAAACTAAAACAAAAAGTATTAACAAACAGGAAGTAGTGGTAAAAAAAGTGGAGTAGAATAAAAATCTCATAATCTCACTGCATTCAAAAACAAATGCTCTGTGCTTTCAATGTTTTCATCAGGAAATGAGCAGTTATTATTCTGGATTCACCATGCTTTGGCATAAGTACAGAAACATTTGACACTTGAACAACCTTATCATACTATTTTGGGTCATGTAAAGTACTTTCAGTTACTTCAGTTTTTAACTTCTGGTTATTCTGAATGGGTTAAGCAAAATGATAATATACTTGTACTTCCTTTTTTAGGTTATTTCCTGTTTACGCCTGTTTGGTGCTATTTCCTGTTTTATGTTTTTCTGTTTTAGTTTATTTCCTGTTTATTTTGTTTGGTGTTATTTCTTGTTTTAGTTTCACATCATCACCCACGACACCTCATGACCTGTTTTGACCCACCTCATCTTTTCATCATTGCTTGTTCTTTCCCCATTCACTTAGAATCATATCTTCTTCTACTTATTATTAAAGTGTGAGCATATTCATTCAGTACTGTGGAACTGAATGCTGATTTTTGCTTTTTTTATTGTGTAGGTCCAAGCGGTGGGGGCGATGACCCGCCCTTCCACAGAGTCATCACAGCCTCAGGTGGAGATGGACCTCGAGTGCCCTGTCGTAGCAGCCCGCAGCCCCCAACACCTGTGCAGCCTCGCCCCTGCTGCCCCCCCCACCGCCAGGCTCCCCAGTGGGTAAGTACTATAGCAACACGTGTGTTTCAAGCTGCTGTGTGTTTTTCCATGACAGGTGCCTGGTACAAGCAAGCCAAACCCGACCAACAGGCAGTTCCTCCTAAACTCCCTACAGGCAGACACTGGTTTAGATCTGTGCTGAATCAATATTCCTTGTCAGCATTTCTAGAAACATCCTGACCATCGCTAATCCCACTTTCTGTGAAAAACATGTTGAAAATGCCTTTACAAACAGCAATATGTGGTTTTTAATAATCAGATAAGGTTCAAATAAGGTCAGTAGCCTGAGGTCCTCATATAGGGAGCTTGGGATGAGAATCCAGGCCCATCATTACCATAGTCCCGAGCAGCAGCATGTAGACAGCCCTCTGTCAGCCATGAATAATCCAGTGACTCAGCAGACCACAGCTGTCACCCGTGCCATTAATCTCCTGTGTATCTCTGTGGATGGAGCAACACCATAAATGTGAATGTTGTGATTGTGAAGTGCTGAATTCACTTACTGCTGTACCGAATATTGCTGACAATGTAATAATGGATTGTTTACTGACAATGTTTTTAACATGAAATCACCCCTGAATATAAAATGTCACAGCTTTTGCATGATCAGCACACAGATACTTGAGCTTAAGCCGTGAACTTAACACACCGTGGATGTACATGTTAATGCAGTAAAAATGCAGCAAAAATAGATGCTATTCAGTTTTGGGAATTATTTATTTTGCTCTAACTGTATAAAATTCCAAAAATTTCTTAGTTGTCTTTTCTTTGTGATGTCATTGTTAACTGTGTTTTTCTATGATGCAAAGAATTAAAGCCATATTAGAGGCTGGGGATTTTTGTCCTGAACAAACATAAATAACTGTTACTGTTATTTATTGTTCCTGTTGGGTGGTGATGGTTTTATTTGTAAGTGTTCCTAGATCTTTCCCCTCTTCATTTTTGTCCTCTTGTATTCTCTTGTCTTCTCTTCTCTCCTCTTCTTTTTGCCTCTTTTCCAGTTTTGTCGTCTCCTTTTCCCTCTTCTTTTCTCCTTTCCTCTATTCTTCCATTGTTGCTATTGTTTTCCCTTCCTATTCAGGCCTTCCTTTGTTTCCTCTTTTCTGTTATTCTCCTCTGCTCTGCTCTTCTCTCCTCTCCTCTCCACTCACTGCTGTTTTTCTGCTCGTTTTCTCTCCTCTCTTTTCTTCCTCACCTCCTCTTCTGTTTTGTTGTCTTCTCTCGTCCCTTCTTCCATTATTAGGTTTCTCTCTTCCCTTGTTTGCCCTATTTGCGTTGTACTCTCCTCTTTGCATCCAATACTGTCCCCTTCTTCAGATTTTTTGGTTTACCTCCCTTTCTTTCTCTGCTCTCTTTTCTTTGTTTCTGTATGTGTGTTCTCCACTCTTCTTTGTCTCTTCCTCTCTCCTCTCTGTTGTCCATCCTCTCCCCCTCTACTCTTATTTTCTCACACTCCTATGTTTTCGCTGTCAACTTTTCTGAACAAAAGGTGGACGTTAGGTGTCTGAAGACAGCGTGACCTCTAGTTCTCTCCTCCTTTGTTACCAGCCATGTGCCACTCTCACTGTTAGGCCCATTAATCTTTAAGTACTTCGCAGAGATTATTTATTTTTTAGTTATTTATTTTACAATAAGTTATATCTAAGGCAGTTGGTTGCATAATGGTTAAGTGTTTGCCCCAAGATCGGAAGGTCATCGGTTTGAATCTCAGCACTGGTAATAGTATCACTGCCCTGCCCTGCCTAGTGTCCTAACCACTAACCACCAGTTTTGAGCCATTGGTTTAGTACATTGTAACAATGTTACAATGTTACAATGTGAACTCACTGTGCCACTGAGCCGACCTACAAATAATCACTCACATAAATATAACATACCGTGGTTTTCTTTCTTTTTTTTAAATAATACACAATTTGGAGAAAATGCAGCTATAACATTATGAAAGGTCTATATTATATTATATTTATATTATATTATAATATATTATATTATATTATAGTATATTATATTATATTATATTATATTATATTATATTATATTTCACCTATAATAAAAATTGATTTAAGATTGCTTGCTATGAAGTAGTTCAGTTTTAGAGACGCAGCACTATTTAATACTTGTCTCTCCGTGCCTCCCCTGGTAAAAAGGCTTGGACATCACTCTTGTACACAAAACTTCAGGTGGAAGATGTGATAATTAAAGAAGAAGAGATTACAGTTAACTAACAGTTATATATGAGGTTGGGGCATATCACAGTTCTGTCTTTGCGGTTTACGGTTCAGGACCGTGATGTTCGCACATTTAATGTAAGGGGGTTTGTGCTTGGGGGTCTTAGGGGATCTCCAGAGATGGCTGTCCCCCACATGTGGAAATCAGCTAGCAGTAATGAGGAGCTTTGGGACCCCACAACTGTATCTCTGTGTATGTATGCATGTGTCTGAATGTGACTGCAGTTTGTGCTTGTGTGTGTGTTTGTGTGTGCTTAAAGGGGGTAGTTGCATGAATTAGAAACACTGGAAACACACTTTTCCTGTCTACATCTGTGGATTCTGTTAAAACTCGTTTCCCATTTCTTCTCATATGACTTGATCAGTTACTAAATTGTCTTTTACTTTCTGTACTCCTGACACAATGAGATAAAAAGATTTTATGGACTCTATTCATCGTACTTAATGGTTCCCTCACCTCAGGGGGACACCACAGGTGAGCTGCACAGACTTCCATTGGTGAGCCAGTGTGGAATCGGTAAAACGAGGCAGGACCAAGGTGATGCAGTGGTGTGCAGCTGTGTGCGAGAACGGCACAGCATGTCACCGGCCCGGCTGAAGCGGAACAAGGAGTGTGGTGCTGTCTCATTTAGTGCCTGACTGCATCTTATTGAAATCGATCCACACACCGCTGAGCCAGGGGCACTGTGGCAGAGGAGGGAGGGAGACAATGACCAAGTGCGTGAGAGAGAGAGAGAGAGAGAGAGAGAGAGAGAGAGAGAGAATAAGAGACAGAGTTAGAGAGGGGGGACAAAATGAATGAAAAAGAGCAAAAGAGGGAGAGAGAGTGAGAAGGGCAGGGAAAGACATGTACAATGACTGTGAGACAGAATAAGAGGGGGGAAGATAAATCAAACAAAGAAAGATAGGATCGTGCTTGAGAGAATGAGAGTGAGAGAGAGAGAAAAAGAGATGAAGGGAGGAAGAATGAGCAAAAGAGAGAAAATGGCTTAAAAACAGATCAAAAGACTGATTATGAGAGGAACAAAGAAAAAAATGAGAGGGACAAAGAGATGGGTGGGAAAATGAGAGACAATAAGAAAAAGAGGGAGAGAGAATGTAAGGGTAAGTTAGTGTGTTAGAGAGAAAGAGAGAGAATGAAGAAACAAGAGATGGAGAGAAAAATAGATGGACAGTCAGAGACAAGAACTATGAGAGGGTGAGACTCAGAGAGTGAGAGAGAGTATAAGGAACAGAATGAGACAGATGGAATGAGAGCAAGACTATGAGAGAGACTCAGGATGTTTTCACATATAGTCCTCTTTAAAGGAACCGAACTCAGTCCTCTAGAAGTGGTCCAAAAAGTGGACCAACAGAAAGGGAACTCGGTTCTTTTTATGTTCACTTGAGTTCATTTGAAGGGGGACTTGGTTATCTTTCTGGTCCACTTCAGCTCAGATGGGGCCTCAGTCCTTTTTCTGTTCCTACTTAATTCTTATGGAGCTCTCAGACCTTTACTGCTTTGCAGTAGTCCGCGGACTTAAAGCGAACCGGACTGAGACCACCTCCTGATGTGGTCTGTTCGGTTCATTTCAGAGGGTTCTGAGTTCGTTTGCTGTGTTCACATATACATAAAAATGCTGACTAATCGATCTGAGTTCGCATTGAGGGCTGAAACAGACCAAGTGTGAAAACACCCAGAGAGACAATGATTATAAGAGAGAGAAATAACAGAGACGTATTTGTCCATCCGGAACATCTGTGTAGCCAGAAATATCAATGTTAAATTGCTCATTCATGGATTAAGATGAACATATGTCTGATGACATTCTTCAGGCTCACGCAAGGACTTCCAGAAGGGTTCTGATGGCTCTCATCCCTCGCTGTCCTCCCCCAAGCGCCTGGCAGTGGTGTCGCCCAAACCACAGTCTCCAGGTACGTCCAGTCGAAACCCAGTCCAGCATCTCCAACATTCAACACACCCTCACATGCCACACTCACCAGGCTACAGAGAGGAGCGTATGTGTGTGTTATAAATAACACCTCTGCCATTGCCCACACCTTTCAGCCATAGAGAGTCAGACCGACAGACAGATTGTCAGAATGTCAGACAGCGCAGGCTGTAGAGAGTGTGTGTGTATGTGTGAGAGAACTCCATAAGCATTCCATTCACACAGTTCAGACCCACAGGGGTCCAGGTCAGCTGTCAAGTTAAGCCAAGTGGATCTCAGTATTTTACTCACAATCTATCAGATCTGAACCACTCCATACCCCCATTTAATGTCTTAATTTTCTCCTGCCATCGCTAGAATGAAGGATCTATTAATTGTGAACAGCTGACATCAAATGCATCGAAATTAAATGAAGATTTTCATTTCAAATGTTCATTTTGCTCCATTTATTTAAAACACATAAAAGGATAGATTTATACATTTTAATTAGACTAATTTAATGATATTTAGTTAGACGAGATTCCATTACTTATTAGATTTAAGGTAAAAAGAAAATAAAAACATGGAGAAGACTCTACACTCTTCTTCTAAAGGGGACATCAGCCATATTCATCTGTCTGACCTGTAGATGAACCTGTGAGAACCTCTCTCTCTGTCTTTCCCTTAAGATTTGCCTCACTCTCTCTCTCTCTCTGAGCATGTAGAACTACATATAAGCTCCTATCTGTCACAACAGTGTCACTGTTGAGTTGCGAGGAACATTTTCTCCCTTCCATTAGACCTGTGTTATTGTCTAGGATGCACAGGATCCTCTGCCTTGCTGTCACAAAGATGACTGGCTGTATATTGAACCACTTTTTTGGTATACACTTAATGCCCGCTAACCCTGACCATACACCTGGTTGAGGCATATATATTTTTAGAGTCTGAAATTGTCCATCTGTTAGGGTACTGTAATTTGTTATAACTGTCCTCAGCTCTTTTGTTATAACTGTCGTCAGCGCTGTCATCATTGTACATTTTCCCACCATAAAACAGTAAATTATAGAATGGAGGACAAACCTGGAAAAGAGAAAAATTGGAGTGCTTGGCTTTTTTTAGCAGTGCCCACCATGTTGAGAATCCTCTTGTGACCTCTTGTTCTTCACATTGTGCACTGTGCTGTGCTGTGGTGTGTTTACAATGACAAATAATCACTCACTTTCACTAGTGCAGGCTTTTGGACTGTGGAAGAAAACCAGAGTACCCAGACAAAACCTATGAGAACACAGGGAGAGCACACAAATTACACACAGAAAGACCCCACAGCCAACCCAGGGATCGAACCCAGGACCTTCTTGCAGTGAAGCGACAGCACTGACTACCATGCCTTCATGCTGCCCATGTTTCATTTTGTTAACAAAAATATATTTAGAGATACTAGTGCTGGTTTGAGTTAGGTTTGGGCTTATCAATTTCCCATGATGTGCATATCACTTTATATTTAATAGTGATCCTACATTTTTTCACATACATTTTCAAGTATTGCATTTATGATCATTTGTCCCTCTTGTGAATTTGAGCGTGAATGAGAGCGAGAGAGAGAGAGAGAGTGCTGACATACACATATTACATAATACACATATTAGTCAAAACACAGGCAAGCCTGAAGCACTTGTCCTTGAGTCAAAATGATTTATCCTCCCACTGTAATCTATGTACTTGTAATATGAAAGCTTGTTTATTGATCAGTATGACAGTAATGGATTTGGGAAATTGACAGCCAGTGCTGGTTATAAGTGGTTGTAGTCAAAGAGATGAAGGCTGGATGAAGTCATAGTTGTATATTGCAATTTCATCACCTGAGTGATGGCTCCTGGTTAGCAGGGCAGACTTGTGTATGTGTGAATGTCTAAATGTTAATGCCAGTGCCTTCTGCCAGCCCCCTTGCAACAACATCAACATCCGCTAAGCCCTCTGAGCCTTATTAATGAGACTTTACTGAACAACAATCTCTAAGTGGTCTCATTGCTGCAAATAAATTGCTAACAAACAGCTTTAACATATTTAAGTGAGTGCTTTAAGTCAAAATGTTCCATAATGAATGATTTGTTGTTTTGATGTGTTACTAACATTTTAGACCCAGCTAAATTCTACAGATAATGTGAAATACACACAAAACTGTTTAAAGAAGATCATGGCATTGAAAACAACTCATCATTGTTAATGTAATTTTCTACCTTGGATTTTCTGTAGCAACATTTATAAGAACATCGGGGTGTGAAATCTTTTTCACCATTGCAGATTGGTTCAACTGGTTAATTGAAGAGGTAGAACCTGACTTGTTGAAACCAGATGTAAACATCTTTTTCTGACACATCTTCCTGTGAGGCTTTATTTGCATATTAATGAACACAGAAAATGCTGCATTGTTACCTTTGTGTAGATAAAGTCACTTGTATACAGATCACATTAACAATTAATGATGCCCGACCTTTCCTCATCAGTTCTGCAGAAACAGAGGGCAGCTGCAACTGTCACCGGCCGAGGCCCAGGGGGTCCCGTGGCGCCAGTTTCAAGCCGTGGAGGCTCTCCAGGTTCAGAAAAGAGAAAGCAGGAGGCACTGAGGAAGGAGAAGGAGAGAGAAGAGCAAGAGAAGCGTGAGGAGGAGCTGCTTCAGTTGCAGAGACACTGTGAAGAACAGGCTGGGCAGCTGCAAGGTCTCCGGGCCCAGCTGAGAATAACCACAATGGGGTTGGATGCCTTTGCTGTCTGCACACAACACTTCTGTTTGAAGGTACTGGTGGCATGCAAGGTGAAATACTAAAAATGTTGGGCCCATCAAGTTTATTTTTGGCTGCTTACCATTTTATAATGGTGTTTTTTGAAGCCATTCAAATTACGTTTTGGTTAAACCACCTTTGCACAGTTTCAAAACCTTGGCTAGTTTGGCTTGCATCAAATCAGCCTAGAATCTATGCTGGTCAGTTAGTGGCTTAACGGCAGGGTGTTCGCCCCATTCTTAGAAGGTCGCAGGTTCGCAATCCAGGACTCATTTATCACTGAGTTACTCAGGAGCAAGGTACCGTTCCCAAGCACTGCTCCCCGGGCGCTGCCCTTGTTAGCTGCCCACAGTGGTCACATTTCATTGTGGCGCACTGTGTGCTGTGCTGTGGTGTGTTCATAATGACAAATAATCACACACTCACTGTATAGAAGTACCAAACACCAATGTTTGGAGAAAAGTTTCCAAAAATGGTCATAGAATGGGCACGGGGCAGCTGGTAGCAAAATGGTTACGGAGTTCACCCTGTGATCAGATTGTCACCAGGGTCGATCAAGTTACCACTGAGGTACTGATAAGCAAGGTACCGTCCACAAGCAGTGCTCCAGGCGCTGCCACTGCCCCTTCATGGATGGGTCGCAGCACTGTGTGCTGTGCTGTTTTGTGTTCACACCGAGAAAACAATCACTTAAAACTTAAAGTTGTAAGCTACTACATCAAAATCTATGAATTATTGTTCACTGAAGTGGATGCTATGCTTGAAAGGTCTACTATCACTATTATGATGATATGAGCAGCTAAGATCTATTCTCAGCACTAGCATCTTAAGACGGCCACAAAGCTTTAGTCTGCCAAAACAGCACGTTGGCAAGGGCAAAAAAATATTTTGAGCCGCAGTGCCGTCTAGTGTTTCTGAGTGGAAGTGCATGATACAAGGTTACAGACAAACACGCACAT
The DNA here is from genome assembly GCA_032718565.1 of Distichodus sexfasciatus. Classification (NCBI taxonomy): domain Eukaryota; kingdom Metazoa; phylum Chordata; class Actinopteri; order Characiformes; family Distichodontidae; genus Distichodus; species Distichodus sexfasciatus. Next base: position 3,223,815 of record JAVGVS010000014.1, read on the forward strand.
GGTCTGCGTAATTACCAGTTGCGCTGCCAGTTAATCACACAACATAACTAAAATGTCAAAATGTATTAATTATAATAGATTAATGCCTTATTATTACTACAAGTAAAAGAGATATAACATGTAAAGGCATAAACTATTAATAAATGCTCTTCTAAAATTGACATGGATAAGTACTTTGTGGTGAAATATGTTGTGATTGAGATATAATAATTACCCTACTAATTTATTGTTTGTTTTTTTACTTTTAATTTATTTATGTTTATTGCCATAAATGTTGTTCGGAACCTAGTTACGACATAAGGCACACTTTGTGCTGACATTCCTAGATGTCTTTTGGAGATGAATACTGTCTAATGGTGCTGCTTGTCTGGAAAACCCTGTTTGCCCAGAAGTCACTGCATTGTACAAATGGTCATATCGTTGCTTGTGGAATGTGAGTTACAGTGTGGGTCTGTGGGACATGTAAAAACATGGGCCCCACACATGTTGACTGATCTTGTGTATCACTGAGGATATCTGCTAATGGGAGGTCCTGTGTTCTACTTTGCCACAACCTTATCTCCTGTCACTTTTACATTTTTTTCCACTCTACACTTCTACACCCCTGTCCTATTAAGCTTATTTATTCACTTAGTAGTAAAGAAGTATTTTATGTGTTTGCATATTATTATTGTTGGATGAGTTATGGGCCAATGCCACTGTAACCCATGTTGTCCTTGTACAGGCTGTTTGAACTTAACCACGGTAATAATCTGGTGGAATTTGGGGTGGGGCATTGTCCAGCCCAAATTGAGCATTTTTGTCTGTTGGTGTGATTTCAGAGTGAAAATGCTGAACAGAAACAGAAGAATTTGGCTCTGGAACTCAGTCGAATTCGTGAGGAAGTGGGTAAGTTTTTTGTTTGTTTGTTTAAGTATTAGAGTTATCATTACAAAAGGTTGTAACAACCAAACTGCCTTTCTATGTGTATATATCTTACTTTCTTTGGGAATTTCAGTAAGATTAATGATAGTTCAGTCAACACAAATGACAGTGTAGTAGACCGGTTTCCTGAAGGCTATTAATTCGTACATGGTTTTAAGTAAGTACTGACCAGGATTGTCCCATGGGGTTAAATGGAAACCCTATTGGATATCAATCTTTCAAGACCTGAAATAATTATCCATGCAATGGACTGCAGTATAGACTTTTTCAAATAGTTCATATCACGGCCTAGTGTGCATGTTAGGCCAACTCTGAAGAAAAGAATCTAATTCATTCATTGGGATCGATTTTTAAAATTATTTTTAATTATTGGTAAACGATATGGAACTCTGCTAGGGTGGTGCGAAACCCTGCAGACACAAGGATGTAGTAGAATAGTCTTTTTTTAAGCTAGAATATACTCGAAAGAAACTGTCCGGCTGCAATGTCTGTACCTGTGAGTGGTGAATTTCTCCTCTCTGTCACCCCTCAATGGTTAGACTCCACCACTGCTCATTGGAAACAGTTGCAGCAAGAGAAGACTGATCTGGAACAGAGTTTCGAACAGCAGCTCAAAGAGCTCCAAGAGCAGCAGGAATCTGAGCTCGCTGCCTTAGAGGAGGAGCTCAGAACCCGACACGCTTCTGACACAGACCACCTGAGAGCCGAACACCAATCACATGTGGAGGAGCTTCGAACCCAGCAACAGGAGCAGGTGTGTTTGTGGGTTAATTTGTTTCTGATCTGCTTTGGGCTAAAGTTATTGGCTGTCTTATATCAGTTAAATAAATCCAGAAGAATGTGAATATAAACTGCAAGCATAACACATAGAATGAGTGTTTTAATAACAATGAAATTGCAGTCAATGTGCTGAGTCGGACTCTGTTCTACCTCCGGCATTGCCAACACTGAGCCTCTGAGCAAGACCCTTAACCTAAAGGTGCACCCAGGGAGACTGTGATACATGTTATGCATCTGTTATACATGTAATGCTATAAATGTAAATGAATAACAGCTTCAGCCAGAGTGCCTGTTTCTATGGCAGATTGAAGAGTTAACAACTCAACATGAGTTGGCTTTGGAAGACCTGAGGACCATGCACAACATCACCATGGCAACTCTGCAGGAAGAGCATGCCAGGACCATGAGAGGTGGGAGCTCAAATGGCAGTTACAATCAGTCTAGTAAGGGGTTAACTGCATGTCCACTCATAGCAGACAAAATGACAATATGGTGCAGCTTTGCTTGCAATTATTAGATGCTCTCATTGTGCTCCTCTCTTACTTTATTACACTCATCCTTCACCTCTTCCTCAGATCTAAGGAAAGCCCATGAGCAGCAGAAGGAAACTCTAGAAAGTGAATTTGAGAAGCACAGGATTTCTCTTCAGGTATAATCAAAGATGTTTAAAAGTGTACTCTTTGATATTAAAGAGCATGCATATTACCTCTTCAGCAGTGGGGTATAGTACTGGAGTAATCGTAATTAATAGCTGTATTTGAGTACCACTTTGTAATTGAGAATGAAGAGAATGTGTATATTATAAACGCATGCAAATTGAAACACTTTACGACTTTGAGTCAAGCCTTTTTGCCAATGCTAGTTTTAGCCCTATCGTAATTATAGCACTTTTGTACTCATGTAATGTTAATATCAGATAAAGTATGTTTACTCAAGTAGTAACTGCATCTTTAACTGTAGCCATTTTCTTTTGTAAAGAATCTTTACTTTTACTTAAGTAGAGGTTTCAGCTGTTGTAAGTATTGACTTGGTGGATCATAATTCATGCATAAAACGGTTGTTTCTTGTCAGCATCTTGTCTCAATGACAGTCTTCAATGTAAAATGTGTGTTCTTCAGGACCAGGTCGATATGCTGACTTTTCAGAACAGAGCTCTGCGAGACAAAGCCAAGCGCTTTGAGGAGGCTCTGAGAAGGAGTGCTGATGAGCAGATAGTGGTACATGACTTTATTCTGTTACTCGCACAGATTTATACTCTCAGCATCTTTGGCTTGCTTACAAATTGTGTTCTGTAATGTGTTAACAGGATGCACTAGCGCCATACCAGCACATAGAACAAGACCTTAAGAGCCTTAAGGAGGTACTGGAAATGAAGAACCAGCAGATCCATGACCAGGAAAGGAAGATCTGCCAACTGGAGAAAGTGGTAAGCTTTAAAAAGGTGCATGCATGAAAAAAGAGTAAAATTGATTGAAAACCTCCAAAGATTAGCAGATTAGTAGTGACCTGTTTTATTGTTTCCCACAGAGAGTGTTAAAACAAAGAACAGGGTAAATTAAGATTTTATGCCAAGTATGCCAAGCTGAATTAACACTAAAACAAACTTACGTCAGATGTTTTCTGGGTCTTTATAGACTTATTTGAGCTGGTGAACAGGGTATGTTGTGTAGTGTGTATAAGAATTTAATGGGTAGCCCTGTGGTGTCCTAATCCTTTGAGCAGGCCCAAAAGAATGTGTACCTGGAGGAGAAGGTGCAGGTACTACAACAGCAGAACGAGGACCTGAAGGCTCGCATTGAAAACAACCTCGCATTGTCCAGGTATTCCTAAACTTCTCAGTCAATCAATTAATAAAATACTCAGTCACATTTCATCAGTCCCTCTTTGTTGACGGTACAGGAGTGACATTAATTAATAAATTCATAAATTAATCATTCATTCATTCATTCATTATCCGAACCACTTATGCCCCATTAGCGCCGTGGGGACCAGAGCCTATCCCGGGAAATGAATCAATTAGTTAATTAATATATGATATTCTACATTACACACATGTGTAGATTGTGATTCTTGAAACAGTTATGATTTTCTATAAAAAAATGTGTAAAATATGTCAAAAAAAAAGCAAAACATTTATATATAATATTTTTCATAGGATGGCAACAGGATTAGCAACATTTAATTGTTATGAAAAAGAAATTCCTACTTGGATGATTTTATTTAATTTATTATTATTGTACACAAATATTATAGTATAAAAAGTATATACTAGTGTAATTGTTTTATATATATTTTTATGCTACTTCCATGTGGGGTCAAATCAGCAATTTTTTTTTTACTAAGTAAAAATTGCCAATTTGCCTTAAATAATATACCCCTGAAATGCCTTTGCTCTGACAGGCAGCTATCAGAAGAAAACGCCAATCTGCAAGAGTATGTGGAGAAGGAGACCAATGAGAAGAAACGCCTAAGCCGTAACAACGAGGAGCTGCTGTGGCGTCTGCAGACCAGCCCTCACTTGTCTCCTGCCTCCTCCCCCAGTCACAGGGCCTTCTTCCCAGGGCCTGATATCCCACCCTATCCTTACTCCCCCGGCCCAGGCACCCCCACCCACTCCTACTCTCCCGGACCCTGCACCCCCACACACAGAGTGGCTTCTCCCGGCCCCGGGACTCCCACTCACAGAGGCTCTCCAGCAGCAAGGTCATCCCCGGCAAGGATTCCCAATGCCAACACACTTCCCAGATAAGCTTTGTGTACCCTCTACCCACGTCTTCTTTCATTCTGTCTAGAGTGCTGAACTTGTTACTCACAATTGGTTTTCCTGCTTAAACTGATTTACATAAAGAAATTAGAGTGTGTGGTCGGGCTGAAGATTTGCCAGGTTTTTTGGTCTTGTGAGTCATTAGCAGGTCTTCAAATACTGTATCAGGCCTGTGACGTTTTGTATTAAATGAAACCTAATGACCATGCTGGCGACGATTAATGCCACATAGTGAATCCTGATGAAAATTTAGATAAAAAAGAATAGTACTGCTTAATTTTAAATGGTCTTTTCTTTTTCTTGCTGGTTTAATCTAGGGCAATGCATCTCATGCTGGTTTGGCAAGATAGTTTTAACCCTCAATTGAGGTCTAAGTTGGGTTAAGAGTTCATTGGATTGTACTGAACTGAGATTTCTTTATTTTGTAGTCCTTGCTGATGCCAGTGCTAAGGCAGAGAAAGGTGGGACCAGTACTTCAGAATGTCATACAACAGGATTAGCCTTATGTGTCTCAGCCTTCTTACTAAACTACTCACCAGCAATTCGGTCTGTGCTCAAATGGAATTGTGGTTCTTGAGGATTTCAGAGCAGGAACCTTTCTTCACATGTTACACTTAGCAACACGATTTTAAGGAATCATTTAAAATACTCCTGAGACATGATCTGTGCCACATCTTGAGGCCAAACTTGCTTTGAGCCTTATTCTCCCTCAAACTTAAAGTCTCAGATGTGCATTTACATATAGGACCTTTATGTTGCTGACAGTTTGTGAATTAGATGAATACTCGAATGTCTCGAAGAATAAGTAGATCTTATTACTAGAAATTATTACTATTTGAAATACAATATATTTATATATATATTCCAGCTTTTGGAATGTATTATGTGTAAGTCAGAGCATGTGAATGTTTAGTTATGTAACCCTTAGTAGAGCCAGATTTTTATGCTGGTCTGCCAAAGGGCTGTGTCTCCACTCTCCTTGGGTCTCCTTAATAGTACATCCAGGCAATCCAGACTCCTGAACCTGAATGTCCTGAATCTCTACATTGTTTTTTTTCTGTCTAGATCCATCATTTACAGCCAGAGAGTTCAAAATACAGTCTAAATTGGTTGGAAGTTGTAAATTCAAATAATACAATGGGCATTTTTTTGTAAGAGCAACATTTGCATCAGTCTTCCAGTCCAGTTTGTGATGGCCGTCGCTCAGGGTCACATCCCTCAGGTCGCCATACACACATCACTTTTCTAATAGACACCTTTCTTACAGTGCTGTCCTTCAGCACCCCGTTCACACACCATACAAGAGGGAGGTGTAGATTATGTAAAGATACCAACTATAGGAATTGTCGTACATGTTTTCATTTTAGGTAGTAATATTTGTAAAGTATTGTAATGGAACTTTTGCTATGTGCATGTGTTGTAAAAGTCTTCCAGTCTTTTTTGTGAAAATTGGGATTGTAGTCAGTGCAGATACTAGAGTATCCTGGGTACAGAAGCTGCCATGTGCTTAGAAAAAAAGACAAAACAGGAAACAAGTCACACCTCAGTAGAGAGCCAATATCACTTTTGTAAAATGTGTGCTACTGTTACGCAGATGAGACTGGGTAAGTCTGTCGTTTTGAAGTGTTCACTGATAGAAGTCGTTTTTAGTGTAGTAATAGTAACCCTTATTATTACCTCTCTAGAGCGTAGCATTACTTAGAGGTTTTTATGGATTAAATAGAAGAGAATGTAGCCTAATTATCTCTTAAAACGGCATTGTATTATAATGTTCAGGGATTTTTTTAGCCATTAAGCGGACTTTTCTCCAGCACCAAAATGGCACAACTATGACTTGATTTAAAGGTACAGTCAGTATTCTTGAGAGGTAACTGTAACTGTAGGGGTAACGTAAATACAGATTGACTGCTGCTAATCTAATTAAATTATAGCAATAAAAGCTCCTCTGTGGAAATCAGTGATTTAAAATGAATGAAAGTTTGAATTTCATCATTTTTACTTTTAAAATAAATTCACCATATTACATAAAATGAATAGTGGTAGAAGAGATTGTTACTAAAACCTACTGACAGTACCTTTAAAACATAACAAGCTTTATTATAATCTGTTTACTTTTGAATACACATTAGGTAAGGATACAATTTTTGCCCTCTTTTTGATAATTCAAAGCATAAACTGAACGTTTTCTACTGTAGACCTAGTGGTCCAGTGTATTTCAGCCTCTTTCAAAGGATAAACCACTTTTAAGACACAAATTTTGATACTGCTGTCTAAGAAAATATTCAAATGTTTGCTGGTATTTTTTCTACAATATCAACATTTTGATGGTGCTTTCACAGTGCTGTACGAAAAGGTACACAATTAACTTCACAATTACTACTGTCATCCAATACCAGCAAACAGGTATACAGTGCTGTTTCCTAGCAGTTCTTTTAACCACAATGTACAATATGGTTGTTATTGGATATCTTTATTTATGATTAAGGACACACCTGTAGGAATGAGGTGTTTTTTTGTTGTTAAAGACTTTATTTTTTTAGATTATATGGAAATATTTTTTATTGTGCACATTTTGATTTGCGTTTATAGTAAAACTGCACGTTCTACAGTAACTTGATAGTTCATTTCTATGTTCTGTCAGTTCTATACAAAGTCTCTCTGCTGATACTAATGTAATGTTATGCAGGCTCTTTGTGTGCAACAGTAAGTCAGATATCAGATGTAAAATGACACATTACATGTAAAAAACATGACTTGGATGTAATCACCCTCAGAAGAACTTTTCACAAGATTTTACTTTTCACTTTCATGTGAACACCTTGATTCATACACAGATGCAAAAAATTATCATTCCAGTACATGATTTGGTAATAACTTTAGAGATATGATTGAATTATTATGCCTTGGTGAAAGGCAAAAATTGAGAAGATTTTTACTTATGTTACAGCTTCATATTTCAAAAAACAGTTTAAAAAAGAGCACTTTCTTTCCATTTCTGGTCAAAATGGTAAGAAGGCACAACCAGATGCATTTGGAGAAAGCTTTACAACTTCTTTAAATAGCTAAATGTGGATATTTAGGGAGATTGGGTTCCTACAAATTGTTTAGTATCATCCTGATCATTTTTAATATTTAATAACAGATCACAATTAAGGAATGATATTCATTCTGAAAAATGTTTAGAAACAATAAATGACAGGAATTTTCCAAATCAATTGCAATAAGAATGTTGCTGGTATCCTGAAGAAACAAAAATCCAACTTTGGCACTTTAACAATTGTTTGAATATACTAAAAAATCCCCAATTTTTTAATGAACAAAAAAGCCAGTGATTTTAAAGGGTTTTGCTCTAGATATAAGTAAATTAAACAGAGACTCAATTTAATAAAAATCAAATCAGGGACTGAAGCTATTCTGGGGCTTATACCTATACTACTGAATGTCGGAATCTTGCTGAAAACACACACCATTAATGCACACAAACCGTGATGTGACCAGTTTGTGGAAGCTCGTCTCTGCTTCTATTACCAGAGTCTGCTGAATTATCTTCCTCATTTTTATGTCCTTTGGAGGCTGGAATTTGCAGCCAAGTGTGTACATAGTATTTATTGTGTCACGGAAATCACAAGTGCATGTTTGTCTGGGCAGATTGCCCTTCTCTTCTGTGTGTGTGCTTTTTTAATCCTTTCTTAGTGATGGTCAACACACTAACTGTAAGTAGCATAGTTACTCTTAATCCTAAGGAATGGAAAGTATTTATTACTGAAGACATTTGTATGCACTTTGAGAAGGATGGAAATTAAAATGTTACAAAAGAGTTCAAATTGAGTTGTGTTTTGTTTGGGATATGATTTTGTGTGTGTGTCTAGCGTACACTCGGAACATTAATCTATGGATCTATGTTGGGTCTAAAAACTCAAGGTTAGTAGGTAAACAATATGTGCCATATTCTCTGTCTCCACCCCCTATAGAGAAAAAACGCCCATGCGCGTACACTAGAGGAGTGTTCCATTGGGGTTTAACCTCTTTAACAAACAAAGCATCCTTGGAGCTGGTGAGACGCATTCTCTTGTTTACCTTTACCTTTATTCACTAGGAAGGAGATGAAATCCAGTTATTCAAATTTTGCTGTTTAATTTTTATGGATGATGAGTTTATGGATGATGGTTTCATTACGGTGATATCAGGTAAGAATCAAAAGACTGGGGATCTTTTTCTAATTTTTGGGGCAGTTGGTGGCATAACGGTAGGGCATTCGCCCTGTGATCAGAAGGTCACAGGTTCAAATCCAGGACTGGTAAAGCTACTGCTGAGGTACCCATGAGTAAGGTACTGTCCCCAGGCGCTTGTTAGCTACCTGCTGCTCCTTCACAGATGGGTTAAATGCAGAGGTCACATTTTGTTGTGGTGCATGCTGTGCTGTGGTATGTTCACAATGACAAATAATCACTCACTTTCACTAATGTATTTTTCTATTTTAAATGATCTGAAAACTGCTGTTTAAACTGAACTACATGTCTACCTTTTGGAGTTTTCACCTTCAGTTTATGTTGTATTCTGAAAAAAGAGATTAGTATTTTGAGATTGCAATATTTTCTTAATAAAAATGATGTTTTATGAACAGTTATATAGTAAAAGCCTTCATTTTTAAGCATTATGTCTAGATTTCATCTTAAACCCAAACAGTGCAAAATTTGCTTTGCACTAAGAAAATGGCTTAATAGCTTTAATACTAAGCAAATTTTTTTTTTTCTTCAAATAGACCTTACCATTCTGTACTTTTTCACTTCTTCTCTTCTCTAGTTCTCAAACCCAGAGCATTGCAGAGGTGATATGGGGTGCGTGAATGTGATTGAGCCGGTGATCGGCTTGCATGCTTTTGCCATGTTCATGACCTACCCACTGCTGCAGCAGTATGTGTACAGGAGGTTTTGGGAGCAACTGAGTGGGTCTCCAAACTTCTCCAGCAAGAACCTGTCTCTCTGTCCCAATAATTACAGCAACCTCAACATTATACAGGTCAGAAACACTTGGAAAGGCACATATTTTAAGGCAGTTTATCCTTGCAACTGTTTGATGCACTTTAAGCCAAAACTCTGGTGATTTGCCTAACTAGTCTGATTGATGGATTTGGGAACTCAATTTAGGCTGATTGCAAGAAAATGTTTTAATAAATTACTGACTATTTTTCACTATAATTGCAGTTTTTTAAATTATATAAACTAAATAAGTTGGTGGTGGTCTAGTGGTCAGGATACTCTCCTCTTCATCAAGAGGTTGTGGGTTCAAATCTCTTAACCCCAAGTTGCTCCACGGAGAATATCCCTGAATATGGGGAATGATAGTCACTCTGGATAAGAGCATGTGCTAAAAGCTGTAAATGCAAAATGTAAATTAATTAGGGCTTTGTTTTTTGATTACTTATGAGTTTGTTTATATATTAGGTCATTCTGGTGTATTTGCATTTACTTTTAAATTGTAAAAAGAGATCAGATTACAAAAATCCTACTGTACCAAATAGTTAAATAATTAAAATCCAAAGTAAATACGTAATTAAATATTACAAGTGGTCAGCACAACAAAAAAATCCAATCCAATATTTTTCTGTCTTTTTTTACACAACTATTCAAATATACTTAATCTCAGTGCCTTATTTAAAACTGGTTCTTCTGGGAGATTAAGTAAATTAGACCATGCCACTGTTATTACTGGTTACCTGAAACCACAGTGTCACCTTTTGACCTGATACAGGCCGTGCAGAGGGAGACGTCTCACTTTCTTCTACAGAGTGAACTGTGCTTCCTTTTTCCCAGCCTGATTTCCTCACTGCTGCTGGTCTCCTACAGCGATTGTCGTGGACGGAAAGTGGCGATAGTGCTACCCCTGCTGGGCGACCTTCTCTTCACACTTGGTTACTTCATGGTCAGCAGGTACACCATCAACCTCAGCTACCTGCTAGGTGCTGCCTTTATCGCAGGTGCATTTGGTGGCCCTAGCTCATTAATCGGGGCCTGCTTCTCCTATGTTGCTGACCGCTCCCAAGAAGGACTTGCCAGTGAGAGGACGGTTCGGATGGCCTGTCTAGACACTGTCTTGGGTGTGATGTCTGGCTTAGGGTCTCTTTGCAGTGGATTCTTCATTAGAGCTGCTGGTTTCAGTTGGCCTTTTCTGTCTGCGTCTGGGCTCCACGTTCTCAACTTGATCTATGTGCTGGGGATCCTGAAGGAGCCTCCGATGAATCCTGGTCAAAATCACTGCCCAAACTCTGGAACAACTATTCCCAGACTGTCTGATAGTCAGGTGTCTCGCCAGGGCATCTATCTGTTGTTTGCAGCTTCTACACGGAGAAGGAACCTGGTGCTGCTGCTTATGCTGAGTGCCTTCATCTTCTACAAGGTGACTAGAAGATCTTTGCCATGCCAGCATTTATTTAAGAAGCCCATCGATGTTAGAGTTTATTTAATTTATTGTTCGAGTGAAACGATGCAAAAACATATGCAATCATTTTGAACTTTAATTTTCCCAGGTGTCCAAATTGGGAGGCATGTCCATGTTTATTCTGTACGAGCTGAATTCTCCACTGTGTTGGAGTGAGTTACTTATTGGCTATGGGTCTGCCCTTACAACCCTAATCCACCTAAGCAGCTTTGCTGGTGTGGCTGTGCTGTCACGATGGCTGCCTGACGCCCACATCACCCTACTGGGGCTGCTGTTTATGGCTGCTGGTCTTTGCATGGCTGCCTTCGCTAAGACCACACTGCTCATGTTTCTGGGTATGATGGATTAATGGTCAATAATTGTATTGAAAATACTCATTCACATATTTTGAGGGTAGATGGATGGATGGATGGATGGTTGGTGGATGGAGTGATGTATGGATGGACTTGTTTTATTTACATTTGCATTCCATTCATAAAATGTGGTGACATTGGAAATAGGGTAAAATGATGTTCTATTAGCCAAGAAAGTCAAGCCTAACATCCAGCAGTACCACCATTGAGACCCTGATCAAGGTTTATCATACCACTAGACCAGCACCCAATTATATGGAGGGGAGAATGCATAGCTGAATGAGTGGATAAAAAGAATAAATTAACTGAATGGTAATCAAGCTTACATACAGTGTGAATTTTGTGCTTTGTGTATAGTGAGACTGCCTCTGCTCCTGTCCATTATGCCTGCTCCTGTGATGCGTTCCATGATGTCCAAACTGGTGCTCAGCTCTGAACAAGGTGGGAGCATGTTCATGTGACTCCACATACATGTTGTGCATAATACTTATAGAGCAACACACATGCACACACCCACACAAACCCACCCACCCACACTATCTACTCAGCATGAATGTTTTCACCTAATGTCAAATACTTCTAATCAGGTTGACTTTTTAAGATAGGTATCAACCCATAAAATCAATATTAGAACAATATTAGACAATTACATTTATAATATAAGCCAGGACTGATATACCATGATCTATAAAAGATTGTAATCCCCAGTTCATCTTGCTACAGTTTGCTCAAATCCTTTTCTCTCTCTAACCTTAGGTGCTGTATTTGCTTGTGTGGCTTTTGTGGAAATGCTGAGCATGGGTGTAGCATTTCCATTGTTTAGCAGCATTTATTCTGCCACCATTTCCTGGTTTTCAGGGTTCAGCTTCCTTCTGGCCGCTGGCCTTATCCTAATACCGGCCACTCTGATAGGGTGAGCTTGTGACTGTTGTTATTTTTAGAAATAATGAGAAAGGACATGTAAAGCCTTAAGTTCATATGTATAGTTTAAGTGGGCTCAAGTGCATAGTTTTTTCCATAGGGCTAGGATTAAGCCTAAACCATGACTACCTTTCAGTATCAGAGGGAAATCGCCATTGGTACTGCAGCTTAGTCCAAGACTAGGCATAAACCATATTCAAGAATCTAGCCCATAATGTCTTAGTAATGTGTCATTCATTTCTGCTTCTGCAACAGCGTTTATGTACGTTAAATAACATGAATGTACTGGAACTATGTTCTCAGTGCTGTGCTGTGGATGGGTCTCAACCCTGAGGAGGAGTGTAGCAGACTTGCAGATGAAGATGGAGACACAAGCTCTGAAATTGTTCATGACTGCTGAGACACTGGTGTCCTACTCCCAATGTAGTGCATACAGTGGAGCACCAACACTTCAATGGCTGGTTATTTTTTAAATTAGGGACTGGAAGCATAGCAAAAATGACTGAACTGAATGAATTTTATTAATTCATTATGACATTTTAGGTACTCCAGTACAGAAAGAAATATGAATATTATACTGAAATGTACAAATAGTGAAATTATCATATTTTTGAAATGATTCATGAGAAATATTTCCCCTTCTTGTTTACTAGTACATTGTCACAAAAAATATACAGAGTAAAGCTGGAGTCTGTTGAAGTCTGTAAAAGTTGAATGTCAGCATATAGAATATATTTATTAAATTAGTAATAAGAACTAAGTGAATGGGCATCTTTTTGCAGTTACTGTATAAGTAAACATAGACCTCTTATAAACACTAACAATGACATATGGTGAGTAAATCTTCACTTTTTCACAAAGTGACCCAGGACATCCATGGGCAGAGGGAAGATGATGGTGGAGTTTTTCTCTGCAGCAATGGTGTTAAGGGTCTGCAGGTAGCGCAGCTGCAGGGCAGAGGGGGACTCTGCGATCACCAGAGAAGCTTCCTTCAGCGCCCGCGATGCGTTCATCTCTCCTTCCGCTGCTATCACCTGCACAGTGACAGAAAAAAATTACAAAAGAAACCTAAACTTTGTTGCTGATGGACAAGAACACCGGCCATGATTCACAGCAAGAGGATTCTGCACCCATATGCAGTTATCAATTCTAAATTGAACGAAGACATAGCACTGAATGATAAGCTCAGTGTGTTGCGAAAGGTCAAGAGAGGTGAAAAACTATCTGCAGAGTTCTATTTGAACTTGTGTTTGTCTTGTAGGTCTTGAACAGTAAACGACCAGACCACAGGAACAGGATGCAACACACCATAGACCACCAAAGTTTCTGTCACCTAAACCAGCCAACAATAAATACATGTATAAAAACTGGGTAAACATCATACTGAGTAACATAGTTTTGGTTACTTAAATTAATTGTTGGCCTTATGTTCAATTTTGGGAATGCATAAAACACTAATCCTCTTACGACTGTTCAAACCAGTTTCGATACTGACCTTAGCTCTGGCCTCACGGGCTGCCTCAGCCTCAGCCGCCATTGCCCTCTGCAACTGAAGAGGCAGTTTCACATCCTTAATCTCTACACGCTCTACCTTAATGCCCCATGCATCTGTGGCATCATCCAGAGTCGACTGCAGAGAAGTAGAGGTAAGAGGTTAAAGATTTGGCAAAGAACTGAAAGGTGTGGCTTCAGAGAGGTGTACTTGACTCACTCGCTGTAACCCACATTCTGAATGGTATCTCTGGTCTCTTTCATCACATGAGTATTATACATTATGTAGCTTTATTTAAAGCATGTTTTCTGTGAAATAAGTTAATTACTACTGCCTTTGCAGTTATAAGAAATTACTTAATTTTTCCAATTTGTGATAGTCATTTCTTTCTCATTCTCACCTGCATGCTGTGCGAGATACCTTCACGGTCAGACAGAACTTCAGACAGGTTTTTTGTGCCCAAGACGTTTCTCAGTGTAGTCTGGGCTAGCAGGCGGGTGGAGTAATCAGCATTGGTCACATTTGCTACCGAGGCAATGGGATCACTGACCCGGAAATACACCACTCCGTCCACACTCACTGTCACTGAATCCTTTGTCAGAATCTATAATTAATGAAACACTAGTTAGGAGACAGGAGTGATATATCATTTGTTAAACTGGACATTCTAAACAACTGTTGCATACCTCTTGTGGAGGAATGTCGAATGAAACCGTTCTCATATCAACTTTAACAAAGGAGTCAGTGCAGGGAAGAATGAAGAAGATCCCTAGAGATGGTTGATAGTTTTGGGGGGAAACATTTAAATTAGCATTGTTATGTTCATTATTACCAAACTGTTGGCACAAGTTAAAAGTGTTAATAGTGAGAATAATAATTTTAAGCAAATATGTTAGGTCTATTGAAAACTGCAAAAAAGAGACCTGGTGAAGAACTAGTAGTATTAATAGTAGCAGTAGTAGTTTGGTAGAAGAAAATATGCTTACCTGGTCCTTTAGGCTTTCTGGTTGGGATCCGCCCAAGACGGAATATGACAGCACGTTCATACTCTTGCACAATCTGTAACAGAGCAATAAGACATTTCATAATCATATTGCCAACTCTAAAATTATGAGCTTTGAGTATATTCATTCATGCTATGACCCACCATATGATTTATGCACATTTTCCATATCACAAACATTATTACAGTAAGCAAATTACACTATAAAGTCTAACAGGCTGATTGTACTTTCTCAATTGTACTAGTCATTTTGTAACTTTGTGTGAGCACTAAGATTCTTTTGGGTCTGTCATACCTTCAAGCATATGAAAATAGTGATGGGAAAAAACAGTACAGTGAAAATAAAAGAAAGAACGACCAGGATCCATCCACAGCAGCCAATTCCCCGGTTACCATCACCTGTAACAGAGAGAGAAAGAGAGAGAGAGAGAGAGAGAGATGTGATTTATATCATTTCCTATTCAAGGTGTAAACATAAAACATGGAACTTTCTTCTATGTAGCTTGTTTTATTAGGTTTTTAAAAGTACAGTATATATTACTTTAAACCATGTTGGTCACAAAATCCCAGTTTCCTCTTTTACACAAACACACACATTGTTTCATTTTTCTCTCAAACCAAACGCACAGCAGTCTTTCACACGCCACACACTTTTACAGTACTAAAATGATTTTAGAATTTCAGATATTATATATTTTACATTTAAACACACAGCATTATATTTTTTACATTTAAAGTCTTAAAAATTTAAAGACTCATATATAAGTGTGTACTTAATTCCTTTAAGGGACCAGATTTCCCATGACGCATCAGGTTTTTTACATTATGGAGATGTTCTGTTACTAGCAATTCTTTTAACTAAATGCGTCAAGACTGTATTCTTGGTTGCTGTGTTTAAGGTTAGTGTTCATCACTACATTGTTGCTCATCACTTTCCAATCAGTTCAACTGATTTTCTTGACAATTCTGATTGGAAGGCAGAATTTTTCTTTTCTGTTCCTTGGTTCATTTCTCTCTTTTTTATTTCTCTTATGGGCACATTTGAGCCTAAATGTCAAATCAGCCTACATGCATTTTTATTCTGTCCTAGGTTGTAATCATGATGATAAAGTCACAGAAACTGCCTCTTTTTGTTTGATGTACACTCTGTCTTGGTACGCAGATAAAAGTTAGACATGCAAAAGCACACCATGAAATCTAATAGCAGATAAATCAAGCTGTAAAGCATGCTCTCTGAGTTTCTTGCTTGCACAGTTTTGTTTACTTTACAGTTTGTTTGCTCATCACCTTTAGACTGACTGAGAAGTGGACATTTGGGGTCCGATTAGGAGCAGTAACACTGTACCAGTAATATCCCTGTTTCACCAGTATGTTAGGTGTCATGACTACAGTCAGGAGAACAGCATTCTGTCAACAGCAGCATGTGATGTGTGTCTTTAGATAAGGACTCTGTTCCCCCAGAATAACAGGTGGGGAGGCAGATGGCTGGTTTCACAATTTGACAAACCATGAGTGCTTCTATAATTAATGACAGAACAAAGTCCACACTACACAAGTATACACTATGTATTGTATAAGTATGTTCTGTATATATCACTGGTAGAAGACCATTCCTTTCCATCCATACAGAACAAAGAGATATACAGGAAGAGTAAAGAAGGAAGACTTAGCAGAAGAAATCATGATTTACTTACTGACTAGTTCTTGTTTACTGGAGCTCCCTCTCTCTATCTGGCTGTCCATTTCCATGTACTCCGTGGTCCACGTCAAGTTGTGTACGTGCGCGACTGGCTGTTTCAGAGTCCAAGGAAGGAAGTACTGCTTTTAAAACACACAGTAAGATTCAGAGGTGTGGTTTTATCTAGTAGGTGTGTCATTAGGAAATCACTGAGACTTGTGACTATTTAGCTGTAAACTAGAGGGGGTATTGGAAGGTTAACATTAATTCCACTGCGAACCTCTCAAATAAATTAATGAAATCTGTTCACTCTCTGTAGACTTGCAAATAATACACACAAACAACTGTAAGAATTTCCATCTATCTTCATCAGATGTAATGTCCTTCTTTTGATGCTCTATGATTATCTTTTACTACCTGTTATATACCATTGTCTTGTACATTAACATAACTGGAAATGATGTATTCTTCACTTTTAATAAATCTAATCAAAAGTTTATTCCCTTGATATACTGGAGAAAAATAAAAACTGTTTAGCTTTTGACATTTTGTTTTTCTATTTTTAGGGTTAAGATTTTACACACAATATAACAGGATAATTTGTGATGAGTTTAATCATTGTAAAATAACAAGTTGTAAAACTGCAAAACACAGCATGACCTGTGATTAAAGGTTAAAAAGACTCAAGAAGTCACATGGTCCTTGGGACTATTAATGTATAACTCCATGAAAATAAGATGTATTTGGTTGGATGTTTCTGTATGGAGTTTGCAAGGGTTTTTTTCTGGGTGCTCCAATTTCCTGCTGGTGCCCAAAAGTCCACTGCGCACTCAAGTGAATTTGTAGATTTGTAGAAAAAAAACAAAAATAAAGTAACGAGTAGTAAAGTTACTTTTTAAAATAGACTAACGAGTAACGAAGTTACAGGCCAAATAAGTAACTAGTAAAGTGTAACTAGTTTTTGACTAACTTCCCCAACACTGACAATGACTAAGAAATTATGATTACTGAACAGACTATTATTATAGTTACTGCATATAGCGTATTGACTAAGTCAGTGGGTACTGCAAATGCACCACTGTACAGTTGTGTCGCACGTATCGTAAACTTAGCGCCAACTTTTGTTCCCCCTGGCGCCGTATGCTGAAATCAAGTTACTCGACAACTACAAAACAAACCCCCAAACACTGATTTGGAAAGCGTTCCTACTTTTTTGCCACGAGTTTACATAATTAATCATAGATTAATTTAGTTCCTTAAGATACGTGTTGCAGAGTAATTCTAGTAATCTAGAATTGCAACCCCCACTGCAATCTTATGGCGAAAAGCCAGAGCTTACCATTTCTGGTGTTTAATGAATATTTCATGTCAATAAAATTAACGTGTTTCTCTTGCTTTCTAACCAGTTAATTTTGGCAAGGAAAGGAAACACGACTTCAAACTGAAAAGCAAGCATGAAAATTTTATTTGATGATAGGGGACAAACTAATCTACAGCTACTGTTGCCTCTAATACAATATTTGATAGTCATCACCTTTATCTAGAAACAAATATATGAATCCACCATGAGTAAACTACAGCAGATTGCGTATAATCCAGTTTCTTCTATACAGACAAAAGGTTTTTTTTTAAAAACAAACAAAACCAAAAACCTAACACCATTACACATATAACCGTTGTTCGTCCCAGGGCGTTTACACATACTATATAATACACGAATAGGTGGCTTGTTAAAAAAAATCTTACTTCCAGAGAATTTCAGGAAATTGCATCAAAACAGTACTGACTCAGTCCTCTTCACAGTTTATCCAATGCTGTACATCCACCGATTTCAACATGACTAGAACGCTGCCAAAACCTTAACTGATTAAGGTTGTCTTTTATTGCTCATATCCAGGTTTGTAAAATTGTGGATGTGTCATGCCAACTTGGGAAGGTGAAAGTCTCCATTTTTTATGGAGCAATTACATGACTGACTGATAGTAAATTGAAATGCATAAGATGGGCTTACGTCTGGGCTTATGGGCTTTACATTTTTACCAGAAACATTGCAGGCAGTTAAAATAGTATTAGCTTTGAAGCAAAGTTCAACAGAAAAACCACATAATCAGACAAACAAAGCTGCAGACCACAAAGAAGCTCTCTTGTGATTGCTCTCGTGTATGAGTTTACCACAGCGAGCAAAGCAGTTTATGAAAAGATTACAGTGTCCTCCTTAGAACACCTTCAAACTAACACTCAGTCTCACATTCCCTAAAATTAGGACTCTCACAAATCATCCATATTTCCCTGCATCTCAACTGAGGTACTGCATGCCACATGTTCTTCCTTAGATCTCGGCTCATTGCCAGCCCAGCTGGGGGTGAAGTCCAGGTTGTAG
The DNA here is from genome assembly GCA_032718565.1 of Distichodus sexfasciatus. Classification (NCBI taxonomy): domain Eukaryota; kingdom Metazoa; phylum Chordata; class Actinopteri; order Characiformes; family Distichodontidae; genus Distichodus; species Distichodus sexfasciatus. Next base: position 3,242,548 of record JAVGVS010000014.1, read on the forward strand.
GGGGAAGGGGGTCCCTGCTGCCGGAGGGGGAAATGGGGTGCCAGCAGCAGCAGGGTAACTACTAAAACCATTGGGCTGAGGAGGAAAACTTTCCAACGCAGATGCTGAATGAGCCTGCACACACAAACAGAAAAAAAAATAAATCACATGCTAGCTAGGTAGAGATTCAAATTAGCATTGCTGACCCTTAATTAGTTTTACAAAGGCTGCAATAATTTGATCATAGCCAAGGATGGAATATCACTTTGGTGTGTTTTCTATGGCTGATACCTGCAGTAACGCAGACTGAACAGCAGAGTTGTGGAGGCCTGAGAGGGCAGCAGGAGCAGCTGTGGATGGAAAGCCGGGCATCCCTGCAGGGAAGGACAGTAGTCCAGGGAATGCAGTGCCTCCTGGTGCCTGCAGACCACTGCTATGCAGAAAAAAGAGAAACAAGATAATTTAATATTAACCACAACACAACTCAAGTAATCTTGAAGGTTTACTATGCATGGAGGCAACATGATCACATACTTTTCCATTAGGGATCTGGTTGAGAAACCAAACCAGTCACAGATTTACTATGCATTATGACCATTTTATTACTTTTTTACTGAGACCCATACTGTAAATCTTGATGACTAGAACAAGATCTGCAGATGGAAAATTCAAGGTATTTAGCTTCCATGTGTACAGGAGGCTTCTAATTTTGCCTTCAACGAACCTCAGACACACCCAGGCCGAAAAAGTCAATATTCTTTATAACATGACTGCTCACTTGACTCAAGTGTAATGTGAAAGTTTAACAGAAAAAAAAATCTTTAACCAAGAACTCACTAGTATAACCTTTGAAGTCCTTTGAAATTGCTGGCAAGCAATTGCTGATAAGACAGCAATATGAATGTCATGAAAGTCACCATATTAATTTTCATATTATAACATTGGCTAGGTTTCAACTGTAGGTATTTTGAAAAATACCTTTAAAAATAATCAGTTGCAGTATTAATGAAGTGATTAACTATCACAATATGACATTTTAGGTCATATCAATTTTTGTCTTTGATAATCCTAGTTGGGCACTGTTCCTATCTGGTTAGGTATTTCAAACAAATGTGCTGTAAATAGTGAAACAGCAAACAAAGATATCACGGCTTATCTTCAAGGCATGTATTATCCAATATTGTCAAATATTATCTCTCTAATGCCGGTGGTGCGTAATGTCCCGTCAACTTAAACACATACCCAGGCTGGCCCACCAGAGCAGGGTTGAAGTTTGAGCTGAAAGCCGACGCAAATCCTGGAAGTACGGGTGAGGTAGAGGGCACACCGGCAGCTGCTGCTGCAGCCACAGCAGCCTGGAGTGGGGCCACTGTAGCCACTGAGGAGGAAGCCCCTGGAAGCCCCATGAAAGAGGAAAGCACAGGGCTACCAGCAGCAGGGGCACCTGAGCCTCCAAAACCAGGGAAGGCTGGGTTCGCCCCTGGGGCCAGACCTGGGAATATGGATGGGGCTGTGGTGAGTCCGAGTCCAAAGGGAGATGCAGTGCCCGTGGGGTCCAGGCCAGAATATACAGTAGACGGTTGTGGGGGTGCCGCAGAAACAGAGGAGGACTGAGGGAGAGGTGAGGCAGTTGACAGGGATGGAAAGGGCGAGAAGGGGCTACCTGCTGCAGACTGTGTACCTAAGGTGGCAAGGGGGGAGGGGCTGTTGTGATTTAGGCCCAGGGAGCGTGCCAGGGCGGCAGAGTTGGGCATCACCAAAGAGTTGAGTGAAGGAGTCCCTGAGCGGGACGATGGCCCCTTGAAAGCTGAGGGAACGGGGCTGTTGCTGCCACTGCCCCCGCCGTGCTGGCTGAGAGAGTTCAGAGGCTGGTCGCTGTACAACGCAGGGTTCGGTGTCAGGCCGGGCGAGGGTTTGGGGCTGGGAGAGCAGGCAGCTGTGGGGGCACCAGTAGAAGCACCCAAGCCCTGCATGCCAGGAGTAGAGCGTCCAGGTGGCATAGCCTGTGGCCCTGAGGGTGTATAACTGCGAATGACCGAATAGGGTGCTGGGTTGGATGATTTGGACTGAGAGGAAGTTGACTGGGCCTCGGCAGAAGGCGGGAAACCTTTTGTTGAAGACATGGCTGCTGGACCTCCTCTCGGAGTTGGTGTGGGAGTGCCTGAAGGGGTTCCTGAGCGGGGAGTACCAGGGAAAGATGGAGCTGAGCCAGACCCGCTAGGCGTGCCAGGAGTGGTGTGACCTTTGATAACTGAAGGCGTGTTTCTGCCAGAAGGTGGACCGCTGGGAACAGGGGTGCTATGGCCACTGTGGTTAGGAGCCAGATGAGGAGAGCCAGGAGGCACAGGAGGACTCTTGATAACGGAGGACGAAGAGTTTTGAACAAAAGAGGGGGCACCAGGGCTCTGGGAGGGAACCACGCCAGGAAATATGGGAGTGATTGGAGTGGTGGGCTGAGCCTGGGAGGTGTTTGGAGTGGGTGGTGCTGAACCAGAAGGAGAGATGGTGGATGTGGCAGAGCTACCAGGAGCAGGATTCTGCTGGCTAGGAGGTCGAGTGTAAGCTGAAACAAACATGAGAAAAAGGCAATTATCAACTTAAAAAAAATAGGAAATCATTTAAAAACAAGCTGGAACGATCTACAAGCCTTGACCACTAGAACACATGCAAAGCCGCATGAGTGCTGACAAAGTACTTTAAAACTGACCGGAGTTTTCCATTCACTCAGCACAAGTACCACCAGGAAAAACCCTGCCCTAATAGTTAACAACATCCGAACACAGCAATTATACATGTATTCATGCACAGCCTGGGTACAAAACAAGCTTATATTAGGCAAGGGAATTTTAGAAAAAAAGAATAAAAAATGAAAGAAATGCAGTTAATATGGGACATTAAAAAGTAACATCCCTTAATTAGTGATCAGTGATTATACGTAAAAGGTAGATACTGCTAAGAAAGTGGATGATGAAGGTGCTTATGTTAAAATAAAGCCTAACGAGAAAACCTCTGTTAATCATCAAATAAAAGCATCTTAAATCAAAATGGATTGAGAGAGGAAACATTCGGTGCACTACAGTGCCCCCTCATGACATATCGTAAGCAATAAAATAAAAAATTCTCTATTTGTGATATTTATGTTTATTTATACACAGATTTTGAGTTCCCCAGTCACCCTTTGTCGATTGAAGAGCTGGACTGTAGCAAATCAAGCGGCATGCTGAGTGCAGGAGGCAGGCACAGTCCAGTGCACTTTTAGAAGGGCAGGCGCAGTTAGCAGGGGGCAGTCAGCAGAGCGAAAAAGTAACAGCAGCGGCAGCGTCATACCTGCTGACTTTGGAGTGGCACAGTAAGGTGGGGGGGGCAGGCTGGCAGTAATGACCCCTCCCACTGACACCAGACCTGCATTGTTGTATGCACCTGAGCAGGGGAACAGAGCCCGCTGGGTAGTGGACATACCACTTTAAAAGACATCAACTGGGCACCATGTTTAAACACACATACATTAGCTCACTCTCTCACACATGCTTCTCTTTATAGTTAAACATTGACATTCACCCCAACTCTGCTTTCTGGTAAAATATAATCTTCCTGTCCATCTCTCTAGAAAACAGTTGAGCTAAAGCTATGCACCACTTGAATCACTAGACACTTAGCCATGTCTGTAGATTTCTGCATAAAGAGACCAACGTTCTGTCATTTGTTCCGCTTGAAGAAACACACCCAGACAATGCATTATACTAGACTGTGTCTCTTTCTACTACATGGTCATTTTCCCTGTCCCATGGCTCATGTGCTTACTTGGAGCAATGGTGGCATGTGGTCTGCAGGGAGGGATGGGGTAAGGTACAGGTCTGTGTGGATTGTAGGTTGAAGGAGACTGTAAGAGAAAACAAACAGGCCAACATTTACTACAACAACAAAAAACAGAAATTCCATTATAAGAATGAAATAGGCGAGAGGCTGACCGGTTTGCTGGGACCAATGATGCGGTTTGCGATGCCCTTCCCCTCTGCACCAACTTCTTCGCCCTCTTTTTTTGGCGGAATTCCCTAGTAATGCAAAGTTCAACATCCATTAGTAAAACCGATATTATGACCCACACAGTGCCATAAACCACCACAGATGACATTTGTAGAATTGCTTAAGAGGGTGATACCCACCGGGAAGGTTCCAGTGACCTGACTGGGTTTGCCTTTAGGATAAGGATTTCCAGGAATCATACCACAGGACGAGACCATCGCCACTGGGGCCTTACATCCCACCTTACACACCTGGTCGAATTTCACATTACTATCATTATCTAACAGAAAAGACACTTGAGACCTAGTCAAATGCTTCACTCATTATAAAGTACAATAAAATGTGTAAAATTTTTCTCTAGCATTTAAAAAATAAAAACTTTAAAGCCACATTTTTTCAGTAATTTCATCGCATAATTATACCTGCTCAAGGATCCGTCGTGCACGTTTTTTCTCTGAAAAGTGAGTGCGGAACTGATCCTCCACAGGACGGTAATTATGGGCATCTGATATATTCCTTTATGTTGTTAAAAAATAAGGAAAACAAATAATGTACAACAAGAGAAATACTTAGTAATATACTAAATAGTTGAGAATTCTTAAATGACTTACAGTGCTATCAGCTCCAGCACTGTGAGTCTGTCCTTAGAGAACGAGAAAGTGCTCAAAATGTTTGCAACTTTGGTTGTGGGAATGGCCACCATTTTCTGCCAAGAAAAAAGTAAATGTTATTTTGATCACTATGCCTGTCATGCGACAACTTTTTTGTTGTTTAATATAGAATCTAATACAAAATTTTCACTTTTGTCCATAATGTACCACATATGGCTATATAAAGTAACAGTTAACTCTAATTTAAGAGTAATGGGTGAAAAAGATGTTTGGTAAATGGGTTCTCCAAAAGAATCTGCCATATCATTCTAAGATATTAAATCATAGAAAGATGTCTGGCAAAAACATATCGCAAAACTATGCAGTCCAAACAATTACCATGTTTAACTCTCTGCACAAGTACAGTTACATATACTAAATCTAGTATAAAAGGTAAGTACTTACATACTGTAAGGCTTTCACAGCCTTCATTTGAGGTTCTGCCCAGGAAAAGTATTTCAGAATGTCGATTACCTTAAGTTGGGGGAAATTCAGGTGAGTGCATTCAACTGCTGTTTTATAACAAGGGAAATGCAAAGACATCAAGTCTTCTTTACCTGTTCACTGGAGAAATAGCCATGGACCTGCTCTATGGCTTTAATTCGCTGATCGGTTAATACACACTAGAGAGAAGAGTGTTAATATCAGACTTCACTAACATTGCCAAAATAATACTGTAAACTGAAAGGTTCGTTTTTTAAACAAAATAAATGTTTAAATAACCTGGTTACCTTTCTTATCTCGTCCAAGACTATGTCGAAAGATTTCTTGTCCATCGTGGCTATATCTATAGTTTGCTTAACAGGTTTTATGGTCAGCTTGGCTTTAGATTGTTGATCAGATATTCAGTAAATTAATTCAGAGTTCTGCTACTGCATTTCAGCAGTAATCAATAAGTTAAGCAGTAACGTAAACGAGGTGAAACCATTAACTCAATAAATAATCAAAAACTTGTTTGCTGCAAATGTAAATAACCAGCTCTAAAATTCATACTGGCAAATTAAAACATCCATTCATTTAGCTAGCTAGTCAGGCTAGCTATTCATTTCTTGGTTGGCTAGCTAACTAGCGTGTCTGTCATGGTTGCTAGATACTTAAACCTATAAAATAATCAATATAGCAATTTTCTCATATGTGTAAAAATGCAATAGTACGTTCGGGCGTGCTCGCACTTTTATATGAAGCAAAAGACTAAAAAATGATCATAATTTTCGCGTTTGTTAGCTATTTATCTGTTGTTATCGTTGGTGGCTGGTTAGCTCATCGCTCGCAGGAAATTCGAGTTACAACTTCCTTTGTCAGGACCCTTTGCGGTGTCTACAATTGTCCGTTATATCCTAGGTAGGGCATGCCTTAGAACAATGGCCTTTAAACGGCGTACTGTCTGCCAAATAGAGAGCCATTTGAATTTAGCGAAAAAGTGGCTCTCTATTTTGACACACTGCCCTACTGAGACGGCAAAGGACCGTTATTCTACGTTGTGAAAAAGACACTACATAGGGACTAGAGATCTGTTTAACAACGCCTCAAAGCGTATACTATCGTACTAAATATTTTGGCTTCGTTTTTTATTTGGGTACAACCGCACTATATAGTATATAAAAATAGAATGCCACCATTGGTAATGCGCGGTTTGGGACGTAATATGTGAGAGTCACACAATATAAATAATGGGTCACTTGAACATAGATTTTGTAAAAAAAAAAATAATAAAATAAAATAAATAATAAC